>SJYV01035409.1:5681-33724 GCA_006410875.1 Neotragus pygmaeus | reverse complement strand
GGGGAGCCTGGTGGGCTGCCGTCTATGGGGTCACACAGAATCGGACACAACTGAAGCGACTTAGCAGCATCAGCAGCGGCAGACACATGTCTTGCACTACATTGAGAAAAAGTTTTGCCATGAAGAGATCTATATTTAGATAGAATATTCCTAAACTTGCCAACCAGGAAATACTGGTATGACAAAAAGTATACGATTACTTGCTGTTGGTTTTCCCTAAAGATCAAATTCTTAAGGGTTAAAATTGTAATATGTAATTAAAGTTGCTAGAAATAATAAAGGAAATGTTTCAGTATTTCCTTCATCAGGGAAAATAGGGTGTGTATTTTTAGCAAAAGGTATGGAGAATGGAAGTGCATTTTGTTAAGGGGAAAGTGGTTTTGTGCTAAAGCTGATTATTTCTAAATGGAAAAGAAAAATAAAAGATAAACTAATATAAAAGTTGTGAAAGGTTTTTGAAAAGGAAGCCCTGAGAAAAAAGTTTTGTACGTGCTAGACTGGGGTTGGATTAAATTAATTAGGTAAAAGAATTTTGCTATTGAGAGTGGGCTAATGCAGGATTAGTGTTTGGTTTTCTCTCTGTTAAGAGAGCAAAGGTTTCCTGGAATGTTGAGCTACTTTTGACAACAGATTGTGAGGTTTTTTTCTTTCATAATAATATGTATTTGTTTTAAAAATCTTTTCTTGTCACTTTGGGTGGAAAATAAGTATTGTTTCACAGTGACCTATGATCCTGTTTGATCAAGTGCTTCAAGACCTTTTGATATTTTTGACAAACTTCCTCTGGTCAAATTCTAAATAAAGTTACTTTGACTTCCAGCTAACTTTGGGATGCTTCAAAGGGCCTCTGAAACATCACAAAGAGAGGAATATTAAGCTAATTGGGCTTATTTTGTGTGTTAAATTATTTGAGAAGTATTGTTAAGTGATTGGAGATAAATGTTCTTGGATTATATTGTGTGGGTAAATGTCATTAGTATAGATATTTCAGTTTATATGGAATTCCTAAAAGTTTGACATATCCTGGTAGTATCAGCCATATTCTAGTTATTATCTTAACATATTGTATGCTGCAGAAATGTCAACGTTTCTTGTTAATTGTGTTGTAATCCAGCCTTTAAACATGCCATTTTAAGTCTTTTGTCATTTGTAAACCATTGTTTTACTCTGATGCAGCTGTAAAATGAAGGTTTCCAAGAAAATTCATAAAAAAGTCTTTTTGACAAATATAAATTTCTGATGACTTTTGGATTATATTACTGAACTGGGTAAGAAATTACAAAACTCCAATGGAAAACCTGGGAACTTCATCCAGATGAACAAAAATTAATTGCATGGGATTGAATCAACTGATAAGTATGATGTATAATTTTATAACTCTTTTATGAAGTATACTGGCTTTAAAATCTTTGTTTTCCAGAGAACCTTTCCTCTTACACTGTGACCTATAACAAGTTGATAAAGTATTCCTTTGTAAACAAAGATGTAACATTATCTTTTTTGTTTTACCTTATCCCTCCAGAATTTGGCTTCTCTAGCTGGCTCTCCATGGACTTAATTGCTTATTACAACCAAATTACAACTAGTTCTACCACTCAGTTTTTTTATCTCCTGTTGTTTTCAAATTATTTATTCCTTGTGCTTCCTGTATTATGATTTTATTAACATCCTAGCTGTATTTTTATATCCTATCTGTTTTTTGAGATTGTTGTCTCTTACATAAACCAATGTGTAACTAGGCTTCCAATAAAATTAGTGATGACTAAAGGACTTCCCTGAGTCAAGGCTATGGTTTTTCCAGTAGTCATGTATGGATGTGAGAGTTGGACTGTGAAGAAGGCTGAGCGCTGAAGAATTGATGCTTTTGAAGTGTGGTGTTGGAGAAGACTCCTGAGAGTCCCTTGGACTGCAAGGAGATCCAACCAGTCCATTCTGAAGGAGATCAACCCTGGGATTTCTTTGGAAGGAATGATGCTAAAGCTGAAACTCCAGTACTTTGGCCACCTCATGAGAAGAGTTGACTCATTGGAAAAGACTCTGATGCTGGGAGGGATTGGGGGCAGGAGGAGAAGGGGACGACAGAGGATGAGATGGCTGGATGGCATCACTGACTCGATGGATGCGAGTCTGACTGAACTCTGGGAGTTGGTGATGTACAGGGAGGCATGGTGTGCTGCAATTCATGGAGTCGCAAAGAGTCGGACACGACTGAGCGACTGAACTGAACTGAACTGAAAGGACTTCCCTGTAGCTTAGACTACAAATCTGCCTGCAATGCAGGAGATCTGGGTTTGATCCCTGGGTTGGGAATATCCTCTAGAGAAGGAAATGGTAACTAACCCACTCCAGTATTCTTGCCTGGGAAATCCCATGGACAGAGGAGTCTGATGGGCTACAGTCCATGAGGTTGCAAAAAGTTGGACATGACTGAGCGATTATCACTATGACTACTATGAAATGTCATGAGGTAGCTGATCATATATATAACTCTGCATAGAATAATTATAATAGTGCAACTCGAGGTATGAGAAGAAGCAGCAAGTGAAAATATTTCCTGGATCATAATAGACTAGTAAGATAGAAGATCCAGAGAATGTTTAAAGACATTTATTTATTTACTTTGGCCATGCCATGTGGCTTGAGGGATCTTAGTTCCCTGATGAGGGATTGAACCCAGGCCCTAGGCAGTGAAGCACAAGTCCTAACCACTGGGCTACAAGGGTATTGCAGAGAATTTTTGATTATCAATAGGACTTGATCCAAAATTAGCACATTAACCTATCAACAGAATCTTTGCCTGATCCAAAGAATTGATGCTTTTGAACTGTGGTGTTGGAGAAGATGCTGGAAAGTCTCTTGGACTGCAAGGAAATCAAACCAGTCAATCCTAAAGGAAATCAGTCCTGAATATTCACTGGAAGAACTGATGCTGAAGCTGAAGCTCTAATACTTTTGGCCACCTGATGTGAAGAACTGACTCATTGGAAAAGACCCTGATGCTGGGAAAGATTGAAAGCAGGAGAAGGGGTTGACAGAGGATGAGATGATTGGATGTCATCACCAACTTGATGAACATGAGTTTCAGCAAGCTCTGGGAGTTGGTGATGGACAGGGAAGCCTGGCTTGGTGCAGTCTATGGAGCTGGACATGACTGAGCGACTAAACTGACTTAACAGGCCTAGTGCCATGTCATAAACTTGGTCATAAAATGCCTTCTAAATGTTGGTCAGATTTATGACCTAGAGGAGGTGCTATGGGCAAATAATAATACTTGCCATATCAGTAAACAAAGTATGTTATGGCCATCAAGCCATCGGCCTCTGCCGCTGCCCCCACCACCATAGGTATAGTGCATATCAAAGGAATAATTTCATTAAGCCCAGATTCTTGCACTATTCCATACATAGAAAACTGGTAAACTCAACTTGAGATGTCTGTTTTTCTTTAACTGGCAGTAATCTTTTGATTTTGACTACGTGGATTTTTTTGTTTTTTGCAAAAATTCCTATATTATTCTGGTACCTCCCATAGGTCTTTGGAACAGTCCCTAAGAGCTATCTCAGAGGTTGTATTCCGGGCTTAAGTCCTCAGGAATGCCCCAAATGAAACCTAATTCTCCACTTAAAAATTATTTACTTATTGATTGATGGCTGTATTGGGTGTTTGTTGCTGTGTGCAGGCTTTCTCTTGTTGCAGCAAGCGGGCTCTACTCTCTGGTTGTGGTCCACAGGCTTCTCACTGCGGTGGCTTCTCTTGTGGAGAAGGGCAAGCTCTAGGCACCTGGGCTCAGTGGTTTGTGGTACTTAGGCTTAGTTGCCCCTTGGCATGTGGGATCTTCCAGGACCAGGGATCGAACCTGTGTTCCGTGCATTGGCAGGCAGATTCTTTGCATTTTTTTTCAGTTGACAATATGTGCCAGCCTGCACTGGGGTGATCTGTCAGTGCCCTCTCCTCCAAGAATTTCCCTTAGACCTGATAAGATATTTTTATGTGTGAAATGCTTTAAAGTTTATAAAGTATTTCCTCCACATTCCCTGACTTTTAAAAATAGATTTTATTTCTTAAAGCAGTTTTAGATTCACAGCAAAATTGACTGGGTATTCCCTTATTTTTAAGTTTGATTTTCACATCCACCCTACAGATAGGTAGGACAGGTGTTATTATCTCTGTATTTACATTTAAATTACATTTAGAATCACACAATAGCAAACAGAGCCTGGTGCTAACTGAGGTCATCTGATCTTTTAAGCCTCAGACATTTTCACTTGGTTCCCAGAGTGCCTTCTAAATCTTTTCAAATCCATCTTCCCCCTAAGCATGGGAACCGTGGATACCTGCTCATTCTCAGAGCTTAGGAATAAGTTTGAGAAGTTCCCACCATTTCCCACTTGAATGCAGGGGCCCACAGAGAACCCACCTATGTCTCTGGTGGAAGGTCTACTCTCGCAGGCTCTGGTAGAGGCAGTTGGGACTGAGAACTTGTACAATGCCCTGATAAGCTTCTTAGAAGCGGGTATTAGCTGGGATTGGATATCCTTCCCCTGAGACGCCCTTCACACCTGACCCTGCCTTGAATTAGGATTCCATAGGGTCAGGAGACAGGAGAATGGGGTGTTTTCTGCTGTACAGCTTCAGACCCACTCTTTGAGACCCTGATTCTGACAAGTTTCCAGAACTGAGAAGACACCCAGATGTCCAGGTTTGAAGGTAAATGATGCGATTAGGTAGGAGGGACCAGCTGGGGTGCCAGCTCATCTCTGTTACATAACATCAGAAAAAGATACTCTCCAAAGTTTCTTTAGCAGATTCAGAGTGTTGAATATATGGCAACGGATAGGGTGGACAGGGAGATGTGGAAAGAAAATTATAGGAATCAAGGACAAAGAAGGAAATTCATTTATTCCATAAGTCTCCTTTTGCTTTTTAAGACAGCTGTATTTGCATTGCTAATTAGAGTGGTATGTCCAGAAAGACTGGTTCCTTAGAAAGCTCATCTGCACTGCTGCTCACTAGGTATGTGATATTGAGCAAGTCACATCTCTCTGGACCTCAGTTTCTTCATGTCTCAAATAGGGAGTTGTATTAAACAGTGTAATTCATTCCACCTTTAATGACCTAAGATTCTATGTGTTATTCATTTAATTTCTAATATATTCATATACAAAACTGATCATTTCTAGTTATTGTTTTATAATAATCTGTGGACATTGATTAGAGATTTAATATTTACTTGGACTGAGCCTTAAATATTCTTCCCTTCTGAGTCCTTATATAAAATTAATCCATATGGGGCATCGTTTCTGTACAATGCTTTTCATAGACCTTATGTGTTTTTGCTGTCCCAACATTCCTGTGACATAGGTATTGTTATTGCTATTTACCTATATAGGTATTGTTATTGCTATTATTATTTCTATGAAATTAAATTTAAAAAGTTATAACACACACATGATAAAAAAATTAAACAGACTAAGCAATAGAATTTACTGAAAAGTAAGTCTCCCTGTCATCCCGTATCCTTAGTTTCTCTTTTCCAGATGTCCTTTCAGAGATAATCTTTGCATAATCAAAGTATATGTTAAAATGCCCATTTTACAGATGAGGTGCTGAGGTTCAGCCTGTCCAGGGTGATGCAGCTAGTAAGCAGCAGGTCTGGGAACCCAACCTTTGACTCTATTCCCTGTATTCCTGCCATGATATCATGCTGTCTGGGAAGCTTTATGACATTGACTTTTAGGCTTTGTCCCCTCTGAATGATGGTGGAATCATTTTAAGTCAGTCCAGTAAAAACACATAGAACCTTGTTGTCTCTGTAACTGCTTTCCATTACTGCCTCTTTCTGTCTAAAGCTTGAAATCATGTCTCCTTACTTCCTTTTTGCCTTTGATAAGTGAAGATCTGTGGCCTGGGGCACCAGCTACAGATGAGTGAGCTCTCAGCCACTCTGGCTGGACCTGAGGAGTGTGGGCAGACCTTGTGCAAGGATCCCAAGGAGGGCTGGGTAGACCCAGCATAGGAACCTGGGCTGCTGGCATGCCTACACAGCAGTGAGGACCTCGAGATGCTCTTTTTCCCATGAGGAAGTGTTGTCTCCTGGAACAAAGGATAGTTGTGTTTTTTTTCCCTGCAGAAACAGTTACCTTCACAAGGCTCCTGTGTGAATAGTCACTCTTCCAGATGAGGGTTTGGTGGATCCCAGCTGTCCTTTTAGGAGCAAATAACCTTGTCTTTTCTTTTTCTTTCTAGGTTTGTGGCTACCCCCTGGCTGGACTTCATGGAGGAAGCTTCTCTGATTTCTAATCTGAATCCCAGAGCATCCCCCATTTTTCTGTGGACAAAATGAGAGGCCTTCTATAGCCAGGCATAACTGGCCATCATGGGGAAATTGATCAGGATGGGGGCACAGGAGAGGCGGTCACTCTGGCCAAAGCGGCTTCATTGGAGTCGCCCCCTCTTCCTATTGGGAATGTTGATCATAGGTTCCACCTACCAGTACCTGACGAGCCCACCGGGCCTCCCCACACTGTGGGCACCAGTCTCTTCCCAACACCCTGTAAAAGTAGCCAGCCGGGACCTGTCCAACAAGGAGATGATGATGGTGAGCAGCGAGACTTCAAAATCTAGCTCTGAAATGGAGGTTGAGGCATGGGCACCCGAAGCCACAGCAGGCAGAGATGGAACAACACCTGGCATAGCCATGAAGAACACCCCCAGTACACCTAGAAGAACAGCCAGCATCACTCCAACGATACCCAGGAATAACTACAGCCCAACACCAACAGGCACAGGAAAAGTTAAGGAAGACACCTCAGCCACACCCAGTGGAGAACTGAATCACTACACTCACAGCAGACCAGTGGTAAATAGTTATACCCCTGTGACGCCCAGGGGAGAAGTAAAGACCTCCCACCCAACTCAATCCAGGGGAAAGGTAGAGAAATACTCTCCATCCCCACTTGGTAGAATGGTAAATAGTGATGCCCCATCTACACTCATGACAATGCCAAGGAGCCATGGGATCACTCCCAGAACAACAGTGAAAGACAGTGAAATTATGGCGACCAAGAAAACGTTGGCGACCAACCCCTCCAAGAGACTAGTGGAGAAAACCACCCCAACTCCTCTCAAGGAAATAAATAACACCCCAACCTTCCTGTTAAGTGACTTAGAAACAGACACCTTGACTTCTCCAAGAAATGTGGTAGAAAAGAAGACCCTAACTACCCCCAGAAGAGTGGACAGTAATAGCTCAACCAACCACCAGGGGTTGGTGGGGAAAAACAATCTGACAACACCCCAAGGAATGGTCCTGGAGCACAGTGCGGCCGTCTCTGAGGGGCAAGTGACAATAAGCACCATGACACACAGCAGCCCAGCAGAAACCAAAGCTTCTACTGATGCTTGGAAAGTCAGGAATCCCTTGTCCAGAACCAGTGCACCGACCATCAGAATATCCTCAACCACCGTCAGGGGGCTTTTGAAGAACCCTTCCAAAGCACCCAGCACCCCAGCAACTCCCAGAGTCAGGGCAAATCCGACCATTCAGGTCCGCCACTGCCTGGTGGTGGAGCCAGCCCCAGTTGCACCCACTGCCCCTTCCCCTAGTTGGACAACAGCTGCGATCCCAGAGCTTCCTAGTCCCTCAGGACAGCCAGACCTGCACCCCAAGGCAGAGTACCCCCAAGACCTGTTCAGTGTGGAGGAGCGGAGGCAGGGCTGGGTGGTCCTGCACATCTTTGGCATGATGTATGTGTTTGTAGCCTTGGCCATCGTTTGTGACGAGTACTTTGTCCCTGCCCTGGGCGTCATCACAGACAAGCTGCAGATCTCTGAGGACGTGGCAGGTGCCACATTCATGGCTGCTGGGGGCTCTGCCCCCGAGCTCTTCACCTCCCTCATTGGCGTCTTCATCTCCCATAGCAATGTGGGCATCGGCACCATAGTGGGCTCTGCAGTGTTCAACATCCTCTTTGTCATTGGCACTTGTGCCCTCTTCTCCCGGGAGATCCTCAACCTTACCTGGTGGCCCTTGTTCCGTGACATCACCTTCTACATCTTTGACCTAATGATGCTCATCCTCTTCTTCCTGGATAGCCTTATTGCGTGGTGGGAGAGCGTGCTACTGCTGCTGGCTTATGCCTTCTATGTGTTCACCATGAAGTGGAACAAACAGCTCGAGCTCTGGGTGAAGGAGCAGCTCAACAAAAGGCCAGTGGCCAAGGTCATGGCCCTAGGGGACCTCAGCAAGGTAAGAGCAGGTTGGCTCAGGCTTGTTTAACCCCTTTTGGGCAAAAGAACGGTGGGGAGAAGGCAGGGACTGAAGAATGAAAAGTGCTGGATTAGACCTCAAGAGATGAGTGAGTGTTCTGGTTCCCAATATTTCATTCAATATTTATAGAGTCCTATTCTCTGCCAGTTGCCATGCTGGGCCTTTGCAAGAATGACCTTGGGTCAACACCTAGTCATCCCATAAAATGGTTATTATTATGATCCCCCATTGGCATGATTATTATTATGATCCCCCATGAGGCCTAATGAAGTTAAAGCACTTGTTCAATGTCATAGGGAAAATAGGTGGTGGAGCTAGGATGAACCCATGTTGGTTGGATTGGGTCTTCAGAAATAACATTTGAGCTGGGCTTTGGGGGATGTCCAAGGACATATCAGGCAGGGAAAAGTGATAATCTTTTCCATGTGCATGGTGTTTAGAGTTTATCTAGCACCCTTACTTTCAATTAATCCTGTTTGTTCACATTCCAGACCTGGGGGAACGGGGCTGGTAGCTTGGTTAGGGTCTGAGAAGGAGGAGGTTATTTGAGTTTGGTTTGGTTTTTAAAGTATTGGAGGTGGGAGCTCCTCTCATCCACTGACAGGCCAGCCTTGGGTGTAGAGCTCTGCTTCAGTGCTGACTGGAGATCAGATATTAAGAGCTCCAACTCTGGGGCTTTCTTCTGACTCCACAGTTCCGTTCCAAGAATTTCTCTGCCTCTGTGAGGGACCTTCTTGCTAAATTCACTGCTTGAGTCAATAATCTGGACAGTGAGATTTAACTGGAGAAGTGATCTCTAAACATCCATCCCAAAGTTTTTTGTTCCTTGAGACTCAAAAGTGAGAGGACCCTGGGGAACACAGACCTCACTTCTCTCATGCTCCTAAAGGTGAGTTTGGGCAAAGGTTGGCTCATAGCCTGCCTATTTCAGATCTCGGAGAGGCCACTAGTGTGAGCAGAATTTTGCGTGCAAAGAGTTGAAGGACTTAGCTGCTTAATCCAGCACAATTTTGATGAGTGGGCAGGATGGAGACCAAACTCAGCAATACATCTCAGAGCTATGTGGAACAAAGGAAATGAAATGTAGTTCCTTTAGGACTTCTGAGATAACATGTGGTGTTCAGAGCATGGAATTGAGTTGGGAAATGTGGGTTCTAATCCAAGGTCCCCTCTAACTATTTGACCTTGGACAGACCCCTTCCCATCTCAGGGGGAAATGACAGAGTCCAACTAATCATGAAAAGGTTCTGTTTAGCTCTAACAACATTCATTGTTAATATCCTGTGTCTAAGTGAGTTCAGTTCTGGCAGGCCCAACACAGTGGTTATCTATCTGATCACCTGACCTTGAATTAGTATATTTGTGTGGTGGCCCCAAAAGGAGAAATATCCTGCCCAAGTTTGACTAGCCGGAAGGCTTCCAAACTGGAATGGGAACCTGGTTTCCTAACTTCCCATTCAGTGCTAACTTCCCAGATGACTGCTCTAAGAAGCCAGAGGCTTCAAAAAAGAAAAGGAGACTCAGCACTACCTCGTTTAAACAAACAGGGGCCTCTCTCCTAACGAAGCTGTCAGTGCAGGCTTTGCTGAAGGTGGCTGTGAAACCTGGTACTCTTTTCTGGGAAAGCATCTGTGGTTTGGTGTATGTTAGACAAGCAGTTTTCAAAATGCCTCTGACTTTCCTCCCAGTCCTTCACAGTAATTCTGTTTTCATTTAAACTGAAAATTCTCAATTTTCCATTTTATCCGAACTAGAGAAAGCTTGCCAACAAGTAAAGTATAATTGTGATTTCAAAAGAGAATTTGTAACTTACCTAAAAGACTGTTCAAGGTCTTTAGTAGCAGCTCTTTGCCAAGCAGTGAGAGCAGTGCTAATTACAACTGTTCTTATCTATTTATTAAAGCAGATCCAGTATGAATTTTAAATAACAGCATTATTATAAAAAAAAAACAGGTTGAAATACTGGCTGTCCTTGACAGTATATTTGTGTTTATTTAAAATTGAAAACTTATACTCAGGACTTTCTGGCATGAACAGCTGCCTTCTAAAAATTAGTCCAAATAACTAAAAAGCTATAACTATTTAGAAATGGTTTTTGAAAACATGTGAATTTTCAGTCTCACCCCCGGTTTCTTATAGCCAGAGAGAGGGGTAACTGCCTTTGCTTGTATCATTATGTCAGTGTTTGGCTGCCCAAGGCGTGTGATCATGTTCAGTTCAGTTCAGTTCAGTTCAGTCTCTCGTCGTGTCTGACTCTTTGCAACCCCATGAATCAGGGAGATAAACTAACCTGCCCTTCACTAACAGACTGAGGCAAGCCATTCTGTTTGAATTCTTCAAGGATTCTCTGAAAATCCAATCTTTGATCTGTGTTTTTCTTTTCTGTTTTGGCCATGCCGAGCAGTGTCAGGATCTCAGTTCCCCAACCAGGGTCTGAACCTGGGCCATGACAGTGAAAGCCCAGAATCCTAACCACTAGGCTACCAGAGAACTCCTGTCTTGCAGGGTTTTACTGAAAAGTTGTTGAGATGATGTACGTATGTCACAGGGCCTCCACCAGTGTGGATTCCTTTCCCTACACCCTTGTCTGTGTTGGTACTCATTTTTGTGATTTATGCAAGAGTGTGTACTCACCCCTGCAAATTACCTTACTTTAACTATGAAACTTTAACTCAGAAAATGAGCTTGCCTTGTATGTCACTCACACTGACCTATCAGTTCACACCTCTTCCCTTTGAGCATCACTTGGAGAAGGCAGGGAAACTAGGCTTAGTAAGTCAGCCACGCCCCAAAGGTAAGGAAGTAAGAAGTAGGGAAGGGGCAGACAGTGGTCAGGAGTCAAGGAGGAGGAGGGCTGGGGAGAAGTCAGAGCCACAGCTGCTCAGGAAGTTTAAGCAGGACAAAGAGAAGTAGAGGGCAGTGGGAGCCAGCTCCCAGGAACAGGAAAGACACTTGGGCCTCTCCCTTCCTCTCTTAGCAGCCGGGGGTGAGATGTGGCCACGGGATTAAGCTCATCGTTGCTATTAAATAGGGGAAATAATCTTTGTGTCTCCCAAAGGGCTAAGCTCAATGCCTCATCCCTAGCAGAAGCTCTGCAAGTATTTGGTTGTTTCCTCAGGGAAACAACCTGTTCCTCTAACAGGTCAGGGTCTCCTGTTTACAGAGAAAAGGGATTAGGGAAAGGAATCCACACTTGTGGAGGGCCTGTGACACACGTACATCACCTTAATGACTTTTCAGTAGAACGCTGCAAGACGGGAGTTCTCTGGTGGCCTGCCTAGTGGTTAGGATTCTGGGCTTTCACAACCAAGGCCCAGGTTCAGGCTCTGGTTGGGGAACTGAGATCCTGCGTGTTGCTTGGCATGGCCAAAAAAAAAAAAGGAAAAAAAAAAAAACCTATGCGAGAATAGATTGTGATTGCCATTTTGCAGCTCAGAGGCTTGGAGAAGATAAGTAACTCAGCCAAAGTTGATAACTAGCTGGTGGTCCTTGTCACCAGTTCATGAGCCCGTTTATCTGGGTTTTAACCCAGTCTCCTCTGATAACTTTCCCTGTTACTCTGGGAAAGTCAGTGCAACTTGATAAACCTATATTACTGAGTACTTAGATGAAAAGCAGTAAAAGGGGCAGGCATAGACAAAAGCTACCGTAAAGGGGACATTGTACAAAGTGCGACAAAGTCGTTTTGCTTTTCTTCCATATCTCATGCTGTTCATCTGTAAAGTGAATAGGATGAACTAGGGCAGGGTTTGGCAGACTTACTGTAAAGGACCAGACAGTAAATACTTTAGGCTTTTGCAGGCCGTATAGTCTCTATCACAACTACTCATCTCTGTCACCATAGCCTGACAGCAGTCACAGACGATAAGTAAACAAATAGGAATGCCCTGTGGTGTTTACCTGAGAGTTCTCCCACCTGAACAATTTGAAGATGTAAGATCAGCATAGAACAATTCATTTTTTTATAAAATATTCACCCTGTTATCTGTGGAGTTTCTCAGCTAGAGGAACTTTCACTTTTTATTCTGCTCTGATAATCTAGAATCAGAATAAAGTTTTTTTGTGTGTGTGTGTGAATGATTCTAGTCAGAGTTCACACTTGAAAATATTTCCAGAAAAAAAAAAATTATGTAGTATCAAACACAGACATACGGTAACTAGAGTCTTTCTTTTAACACTGGCTGCAAAAAAAATACCAAAGCTAAGAATATTGCAGACAACATTGTCAAACTGATATGTATTGGTTTGAGAGTGCCTTTTATGAACCCAATAAACAAATGGTAAATGTTTGTGTAGTTATCAACACAGTCTAACTTAGCTTGCTCTGAAACTTTTGTACCTGGGTTTGAAGCTATCAGTATGATTTGTTCTGGTCCCAAATGATAAATATCTGACCTTCCTTCACCATGCATAGTTGCAGAAAGCTGGAGTTGAGGCTCTAACCTGGCTAAAACGCCTTATTGTGCTTGAAGGATGCTGGGCCCTTCTTTGTAGAGAGAGCTGCAGGCTTAGGTAGAAAGAACCGGCTGTCTGCATGAGATGCTGGTTGGCAAGACAGCCCTTCGCCACAGAGCACCAGTGGTGAAAACATATGCAAGGTAGGGAGTGAGACTGGTCCAGGCTCCTTTGGAAACTATATCCACATTCTGCCCCCAAGCATACTTCAGAATGTGAAACCCCAGGAAGAAGTCTGTCACTCTTTTCTTCAGTGTGCTACAGGCTATTTTCTTCTTGGCAGTTAAAAAAAAAAAAACCAACAGGAACCCCAAGCAGACAAACCTGGTGTCTCCTTAGGAACCAGTCTTCCCTTTCTTGTCAGGGTTAGCGTTTATTCCAGTGCCTGTGCTGCCAGCCAGCCAGCTGTCTTCTGTGAACAAGCAGCAACCGCCAGCACCCTTCTTGCCTCTGTGGGCCTGCCTTTGCCAGCTTGCAGGTAATTCACTGTGCTCCCGAAGTACTCATCCTAGTTAGTCTGAGGGGTTCCCTCCTCTGTTTCTCTCTCTCTCTCTTTTATTTTTTGGCTGCAGCATGCGGCTTGTGGGATCTTAGTTCCTCAACCAGAGATCAAACCCAGACCTTTGGCAGTGAGAACATGGAGTCCTAACCACTGGACCACCAAGAGTTCCTTAAATTCTTAAATAATAGTCAGCTTCCCCCTAGTTATCAGGAAAATATGGCAAGAATCAAATCCTCAGTGTTAAGGCTTCTTTTCCTCATAAAATTCTCTTACGCTTTCCTCATTCATCTGCTGCTGGGTGCTAGCAGAGGACAAAATGAAACAAGCATAAGAAACAAGCAAATATTAACAGAAAAACTCAAACATCTGATCACACATTTAGATTGACTTTTTTCTACAGATGTGTGTAAAATCTCTTCTAGAGATTTTATATCTACTCATACAGCAGGGTAATCTTTTTTTCCCTAGTGCATGTGATGGGATTAAATATGAATTTAGGTAATCATGTGAATGTGAAGTCGCTCAGTTGTGTCCGACTCTTTGCGACCTCATGGGCTGTAGCCTACCAGGCTCCCCTGTCCATGGGATTTTCCATGCAATAGTACTGAAGTGGATTGCCATTTCCTTCTCCAAGGGATCTTCCCAACCCAGGGATCGAACCCGGGTCTCCCACATTGTAGACAGATGCTTTACTGTCTGAGCCATCAGGGGAGAAAACAGCATGACTTCTAGATGCTCTGCCACTTGAATAAACTGGAAATATAAAACTGACAGAAAATGTTTTAATGTGGGGGAGTGGGCATGTGGATGATAGACAGGTAAAATAAGTTAACATATTTCCGAGTATGAAAAGTGCTGTGAGGACAATAAGCAGTGCACGTGATGGAGAGTGAAGGTAGTGGGCCCCCCGTCAGCCAGGGAGAGCAAGGGAGGCCTCTTGGAGGAGAAGTCCAAGTAGACAAGTGCAGAATGAGGATTCTTCTGGATTTCTTTCCCATGCTTCATAGTGGAAGACGAGGAAACTTTTGCAAAGACTCAGAGCAGGGACAGACCTTGATGCATTCAGTTCAGAGGAAAGAATTAGAGGTCAGGATTCTTGCCTGGGGAATCCCATGGACTGGGGAGCCTGCAGGCTACAGTCCATTGAGTTGCAAAGAGTGGGGGTACAACTTAGCAAATAAATAGCAACAGTAGATACTTTGTAAGTAAGGGGAGAGTTGCTTCATCAGAGCCCTGTGGTTCACATATGGAGTTTGGGTTTTATCTGAAGTTCAGTGGGAAATGATGTAATGAGGAATCGTATTTAAAAGGTCACTACCTAACTGCTGTGTATAAAGTGAATGGTGGGTGTGCGAGGGTGGAAGCAGGGAGTCCAGTTAGGAGGTTATTGTAGGTATCCAGCATATATTTGTGTGTGTGTCTTTGAGAGGTATTTTGAAGACAGAGTCACCTGGACTTGGTGGTGCTGTGGATGTGGAGGGCCAGTGAGAGGGAGGCAAGGAGTTGGCTTGAGCAGCGGGGTGGATGGTGGCGCCATCTAGTGAGAAAAGGACGAGTAAGGGAAGAACAGATCCCCGGGAGACACGTTCCCACCCTGGAATGAGTCCCAAGTTCCCACCCTGGAATGAGTCCGAGGGTTTATGTCACCTCCAAGTGGATGCCTCTGAGAGGCAGTTGCACAGATGGACTTAAAGCTTATGAACAAGGTCAGGGCTGGAAGTAGAAATTTGTGAATTACCAACAAATGTATGGTTATTAAAATCAAGGACCAGCTGATGCTACTCTGAAAGAGAGGGAGAGAGGGAGAGTGTTTAGGATTAAGCCCTAAAGAACTCCAGTGTTTGTTTATTTGGCAAACATTTATGGACTCTCTTTGTCAGAGACCTGTATAGGAACTGGGGATACAGTCAGAAAGAAGACACAGTCCCTGCCCCCCCCCCCCCAAAAGAGACACAGTCCCAGCCCACAAGCGGCTCGGCCTGTCAGAGGAACAGGAGTTGATCCAGGTTTTGTGGGGTCTGACACTCTTTAAGAAAAGGAATATAAAACCATTGCTACAAAATTAAACATGAGGCCTTGGAAGGGTTTGTGTAGGGGACAGATGGACCCTGAGGTTTAAGCTTTATCAGTTCTGTGGTAAATTCCCTTTAGTGGGGAAGATAGAAAAGACTAAACTTTACTGTATCATGTGTAATCATATAGTTAAGTGCTGAGGGATTTAGCACTGCCGAGAGTGGACATCTCAACAGAAAGTCAAGGAAGGCTTCGTAGGGGAGGTGATGCTTAGCTGAATCTTGAAGGACAAGCAGGGGTTGGCTGATGGAAGAAAGGATAGGAGTCTCCTAGGCGTGTGTAAAGGCCAGTGCAGCTTCACCCTCTCTCCTTCCCTTGGCCTTTATGCATGTGAAGGCATGTTTTTAAATAGTAAAAAAAAAAATGCAGGTGAAACTAATTTTAATAATACACTTCTAGCTACTGAAGTCTTGAAGTGAGGCTAGTCTGAATTGCGATGTGCTGTAAGTATGAAAGGGTTTCAGGGGGTTGGTTTGAAAAAAAGGGGCTTCCCAGGTGTTTCAGTGGTAAAGAATCTGCCTGCCAGTGCAGGAGATGTGGGTTCAGTTTCTGGGTTGGGGTGATCCCCTGGAGGAGGAAATGGCAACCCACTCCAGTAATTCTTGCCTGGGAAATCCCATGGACAGAGGAGCCTGGCAGGCTGTAGTCCATGGGGTCTCAAAGAGTCGGACATGATTGAGCAACTGAGCACGCATGTATGAGAAAAAAGGTAAAATTTTTTGTTAACATTTTAAAATTAATTACAAGTTGAACTATAATTTTGATATATTGAGTTAAAGTACATTATTACAATTAATTTCACCTGTTTTCACCTGTTTCTTTTACTGTTTAAAAATGTGACCACTAAAAAAATTAAAATTACATATGTGGCTTGCATTCTGTTGCTATCAGGCAAGCACTGGAGGTAAGCAGGAGGCTAGAATATGCTAAGCTAAGGAAACTCCCCCCTGAGGACACTGAGCCCCCAAGGTGCAGGGAAGGGACATGATGTCCTTCTCTCAGAAAATCACTCTGGCTGAGGGGTGAACAATGAACCAGAAGAACAGACCAGGAGTCAGGAGGCTGTTATGGGATGATAGGCAGGAGAATAGAGAAATGAGGCCAAATTTGAGCTAAGGAGCTAAGTCTGACAGGTGTACATGAGCTGTTTGTGGGGGGGGGGAGGGAATTTGGGCAGACTTTCTGGTTTCCAGCGTAGATAAATGAGTGGATCAGGGTGCTAGACTGTATTCAGTGAAGTTACGGCTCAGACCAGGGATTTAGAAAATCTTTAATGAATGAATGTCTAAAAGAATANGGTGGGGGGGGGGGGGGGGGGAATTTGGGCAGACTTTCTGGTTTCCAGCGTAGATAAATGAGTGGATCAGGGTGCTAGACTGTATTCAGTGAAGTTACGGCTCAGACCAGGGATTTAGAAAATCTTTAATGAATGAATGTCTAAAAGAATATCACAGACTCGCATGCACAGTTTAGGAACTGTGTCTTGGATGATCTAGAAAGGGAGAGGTGTGATCAACTGCTGCGTCAGTGGGAGATGGGAACTGGAGGTCAGGAGGACAGGCCCCCTGAGGGTTTGCCCCGTTTGCCACCATTCCCGTGAGCAAGGGACCCTGCCGCTCATCCTCAACAAGGTGCCTCATAGGTGTTGGGGGCTTGGCTGGTATGAAAGACGTCTTTAGTTTCCTCAGCCTGTTGGTTAGTTTTCATGAGGAGATGGTGGGCTGGTGGGGCTGAAGAAAGAGGGGGATGATTGGTGTGGTGTGAGAGGTTCATGGGGGAATGTGTTTGTAATAAGGGCATAGTCTGAAAGCACCTCATTGCTGGTGCCAGTACCCATATATGGACCCATCTGTCACACTGAAATGTAAGCAGACGTTTACATCCATTCACCTGAAATGTCTACAGTTTTAAACAGGGCCACTAGGAAATATAAATTTGACTTCATGTGACACCAAAACAAACCTCTGAAAAGAGATTAGGAGATGGGTAATTCTGGCACTATTGTGAGTGTGGGCAAGTCACAGACCCCTTCTGCATCTCCGTCTTGTTATCTG
Source organism: Neotragus pygmaeus (assembly GCA_006410875.1). Taxonomy (NCBI): domain Eukaryota; kingdom Metazoa; phylum Chordata; class Mammalia; order Artiodactyla; family Bovidae; genus Neotragus; species Neotragus pygmaeus. Next base: position 16,371 of record SJYV01035409.1, on the reverse strand, counting down.
CCAAGATAGCAATAATACTAGTCTTATCAGTCTCATAGTTAGTATCAAGTGAGAAAAATGCATGTGAAGGGCTTCAGAAAGTTAGAAGTGCCTACTGAGGGTAGAATACGTTGATATGTACAATGAAGACTGAACCCATAGAGAAGTACTTTGATTTAAATAAGTCTGAATGGAAGAGAAATCACTAGGCATGTGCTTCTTGGGGCAAAAGTCAGTCTCTCCTTTCCTTTTGTGGACAGAACCACTCATCCCAAAGGGTAGCTTGGCCGCCCATATTTCTCAGAACTCACTGATGAGAATCGGACATGAGGTGGCTGGGTTGTGGGGTTTGGTGCTATAACCTCCTGTATTCCGGTGCAAGAGTGGATTTGTCCCAAAAGTCCACAATGCCCCCTTCATAGTCATACTGGTTGTTTCTATTTTGTTTCATTCATTGTATGTTCATTCATCCATTCAACAGTGTGTGTCCAAGCATTCAAACCTCTACCACCCTTCAAAGATTACCTAGGTTTCACTACTTTTCAGAGGCTTCCATGTCCATCCTAACACAGTACCTTTATCTGTGTCTCTCATTTCTTCAGGCACATTCTGCTTTGTCATGTGTTGATGTTATTGTTGGTCCTGATTCTTTTCTGTAGCTAGAATCCATGCCCTGGACACCTTTGTATCCCCACAACACTAGCACAGTTCCAGGTAGAGAGCAGGTGCTCAGAAAATAGGAACTGAATGATGAGCAAATTGGGTGGATAAATGTTGGGTAGCCCCAAATCAGGCAGCATTTTCTACATTTTCTGATCAGGCAGAGATGGGAGTGTAGTAAGTCCAGTTCTGCTGCTTGCCAGGGAGGTTGATGGGATGGCGGAGGCAGTGCCAAGGTAAAGACAATTCCTGGGGGAGGCCATTGGTGACTGTTCACTCATTCAGCCAGTATTTACTGAACCCTTGCTAAATGCCAGGCAGCATTCTTACGCTTGGGATATAAGCAGGTATCATAAATGAAATAGATTGTCTATCTTTAAGGTTCTAGTGGGACAGTCAATTTATTTGTGTTTGCCAGCATACAAATGAAAGTGATGTGTTAGTCACTCAGTCGTGCCTGACTCTTTGGGACCCCATGGACTGCAGCCTGCCACGTTCCTCTGTCCATGGAATTCTCTAGGCAAGAATACTGGAATGGGTTGCCATTTCCTTTTCCAGGGGATCTTCCCGATCTGGGGATTGAACCCAGGTCTCCTGCATTGCAGATAGGTTCTTTACTGTCTGAGCCACCCGGGTATCCCATACAAATAGCATACAAATAAATTGGGGAAAGTGCTATGAAGGAAAAGAAGAGGTGTCCATAAAAGAAGATTAGGTGCACACCTTAGCTTCCCAGAGGAAGATGGCATATAAATGCAGACCTGAGCCATGGCGGGTGGGGAAGAGGGCTCCAAACAGAGGAGGAGGGGCCATGTGATGCGGGTGGAGAGGGTGGTGCTGAGGGGCTAAAAGACAGTGTAGCTGGCTTCCTGCGCCTCAGCGAGTGGACACATTTGACTGGGAATGCGTGCAGACTGAAGCCAGACTGTGGAAGGCCAGGCTGGGACATGTTAGAAACATTTTCTGAGGCCAGGTTATGTCTGGGTGTGTTTCTGTGTTCCCGCACGAGGGCTCCCTGAGAGAGAGGGAAGTAGGGAGGAATGGGAGGGCCTCTCTAAACATCTTGTGATTCCTGTCCCTGTTTGCAGCTGGGCGATGGGACAGTTATGGTGGATGAGCAGCGGGATAACAAGAAGCTGAAGGTGGGTGCCATGTGGAGTCTGCCCAGGGGGCCACTGCAGCGTTTCAGAGGACGACCACAGACCCGGGGCACTATGGCCCAGAAGCTGGGGATCCTGGGCTGGGCTCAAGCCTGGGAAGCTCCTGGCAACTCTGTCAGGGTGAGCAGGGAGGGAGCCAGAGGGACTGTCACCTCCAGGTGGCCTTGGAGGGGGTGCTAGCTTGGGAGCTAAGCCCAGAATGTCACTGCTCACTGCTTGTGTGAGCATGGGCCTCAGATTCTGCATCAGTAAAATGTCTGGACTAGACAAACTCAAGTCCCACTTTGTAGCTCCAACACTCTGGTCTAAAAGCTGAATTACTTGTGGCTTTGGAATGCCCTAGAACTAAGAGAAACATACAAAGGGCGGGGCAAGGGAATCTGAGGTTTCTGAAAAACTACGTCTTAGCTGCCTTTGGCCTGTGGGGCCTTTGGGAAGAAGTTTGAGGACCTTAGAAGAGGCTGGGTGCTGAATGAAACTTCCCCCATCCTACGAAAAGTCCTAGGACTGCTGTGAAGTACTGTGTGACCATAGCCACTAGATGGCAGAAGAGGTCAGATCCAGAGGGCTGGAGGAGGACCGAGCAAGCAGTTCCTCTGACGTTAGATGTTTCCCTTGTAAATCAGATGGTGTTCCTATGTGTGCCACTAGTGTAAAAAATGAACAAAAAAGCCAACCGAGTCAATTTAAAGATCAGATTGGCTTTATTCAATAATTCCTGAATTGGGCAGCATCCCATTTAGCAAATAGAAAGGAGTTCCAGGTTGCTTTAGGCAAGGTCACCTTCCTTTGGAGGATAGCAAGGGTCTATCAGTAGATCACCTCACTAGTGTGCTAACCAGGTCTTTCCAGACTAACTGGTTCAGAGTATGTTCCTGGGAGGGGCTGAAACTGCAGTTGGGTTAGGTATCTTATGTTTCAGTTTGATGATGTGAGCAGAGCACAAGTGACTCCATTTTGGGCCTTTGGTCTCTTTTTTAACGCTACGAATGAGTAAGTGTCACATCTGTGTGTCTGCATATACAGATGTGTGTGTACCTGTGAAGGTCTCTTGAGCACATGGGTAGAAAAGAAAGGGCTGGATTCCGAAGACCTGGGTCCTCGTCTTAACTCTTTCACTGGTGCCCCAAAGACAGATAAGATGCTCGGCCTTGTTGACTTTTTGGTTTTTCCTGTAGGCGGGTATCACAGCCTTGCTTGTCTCTGGGGGCGGGGCAGTGACAGAGCCCAGGATGCCCTCTGGACTGTCAGGGACTGTGCGCGTGCACAGTGGGGCTGTCTGTGAGGTGTGTGGGTGAGACTCTTTCTTAGAGGGTGGACTTGCAGGGATGGACCGTCCTTCAGAAATGTGGTGTCTTTAATATACATCGTCTGCTCCCTGTCAGGAGCTTGGGGAATGACTTGGTATGTAGAATTAACCAGTCGTGGAAGAGTTGAGGGGAGGCTAAGAAGGGAAGCACTGTAACTTTCCTGTTGAGGTGAAGGGAGAGGGGACGCCAAGATAAGGCTCTGATCTTTACTTTTCATGAGGCCCCCCCATGTGGTGCCTCCCCTGGCTCGGACGGGGGCCCACTGAGGCCTGTGCGCCTCTTTCCTGCTCAGCTTTCGTCCATGCTGACCCGAGGGAGCAGCTCGGCCTCTCTGCACAACAGCACCATCCGCAGCACCTTCTACCAGCTCATGCTCCACAGCCTGGACCCTCTGGGGGAAGGTAAGCAAGGCTTGCCCAGACCTGCGTGGTCTCCCTGTGCACTCTTTCCCTTCTGAGCTGGACAGAACTGGGGCTTGTGAAATGCAGAGGCAGTGGAGTGAGGGCAGGAGTGGGTGGGTGGCAAGGCAGGTGGTCGGGGAAGCCTCACCCAGAGGACCCGAGGAGCTGAGGCCCTTCGTTATGCACATCCCGCTACCTCCCTGTCTCTTTGTCCCTCCTGTGAAATGAAAGGGTTCATCTCAGTGAGTGAGGCCGTGAGGGTCGCATGCCCTGCCCTGGTCTCCATGGGGGCTGCCCTCAGTGACTTCCTGCAAAGCCCACTCCCATGAGTTAGCCCCGATGTCCCACAGAGTCTCCAGCCAGATAGTGTGGCCAAGGTTGCTTCTGGGGGCACCTCCTATGGGGCTCCACGACTGGAAGTTCTGGTTGGTACCTTCCTTTGCTCTGTATTCAGCTCTGGAGTCCTAGGAAGCTGGCTGACCCCTCCCCCAGCCAGGAATCCCAAAGGACACCCTGAGAGCCAGCAGGACCGCTTCTGGGAGTCGTGAGGGTCCAAAGTGCAGTGGAGGCTAAAGTCCAACTTGACAAATGATAGAAACAGCTGAGAGTCTCACCATCCACCTACCACATCTCGCCTATTGCCCCACTTCCTCAGAGAGCCGTCTTGGACACGCTTTGCAGGCCCCGAAGGGCACTCTCAGGCACTCCTCTTTGGGGGCGCCTCTGTCTCTGGGACACTGGTGCAGAACTGGAGCCAGGCAGGAGGCCCATCAGAGAAAGTTGATTTTGGGGCAGAAGCCAAGGAGTGCAGTTGGGCAGGAGGCTGAGGCCTGAGCTGAATGTGACACCAGAGACTGACCCATGAGGCCCAGGGACAGATTTTAGGGGCTTCAGAATTTCTCAGACCCTGAAGCGTCTTCTTCACATAGGATATTGGTTGTTTAAGACAAGCATATTGTACTGTGAGAAGTGGAGTCAAAGATAAGGTGATCAAACCTTCCCTACAAAATCCTGAAGGAGAGCCTCCACAGACGTCGGGAGAGGCCACCCCCATGTCAGCTCCAAAAAAACAGCACCCCTGGGGTTTCGGGGTGCAGTCTGCAGCATTGGCCACCTGCGGGTGGTCAGTGCTGGGGGTGTATCTGGCCAGGGCACCATGAAGGAAGCTGTATCCCTGGGTTAGGCCTGGGTCTCCTTGTGGAACTGCCAGCTCTAGTAAAGTCCTAAAGATAAAGACCTTTTCCTGAATGGGCCTTCAGGGCCCCCTGCCTGAGCCGCTTCCATGACCAGTAGCTGCCCGCTGGCCTACTTGTCCTAACAGGATTATGTGAAGTCCAGGCCGTGTCCAGGCCAGGCTGAGGTCAGAGGAGATTGATACTAAGGAGATGATCCGGCCACGCTGAGAGCTGAGAAGCCACGTGAGGAAACAAGCGCTGGGGGAGCCAGTGACGGTCATCCCCGGGAAGACAAGCATGTCTTGTGTGGGGGTGTGGCGAGTGTGCAGCGGCCCTCCCGGGGAAGGTTTGCTGATGTTTGCGGCCCTGCTCAGAGCAGCTGGCCCTGATCCTGCACCCCGAGAGTCCATCCAGGAAGGGCTGGGATGAAGGCCTTTGTTCCCAGCACTTTCCAGACACATGCTTGTGTTTCTGCATGCTATTTTCTGATGGCTGTCCAGATGTTTCTACCCTTTCCAAGTGTTCCAGCTTTTTCCACAGAGCTGATCCGTGGTCTGAACTCTTACCCTGGGCAGGAGCTTTACCTCTCTAGTACCTCATGCTTCTTCTCGTGATTTCACATGGACGCGTGCGTGTGTATATGAAAGAGACGAAGAAACAGAGAAAGGCCCTGAAGCTGACCTGTGTTCCTTAGTAGCACGGGAAGTGAGAGGTTAGGGCGTGTAATGAAGGAGAAGAAGAAAGAGGGAAACTTGGTTTTCTTGCCAGCCCCTCCAGGCAACAGTCCACAGGTATTCTGGGCACCAGGACCGGGGCCAGGGGAGCCCTTGGAAAAGTTATGTGGTGTTCAGCAGAAGACTGCAGTGCTTGATCAGTGTCCGTGGGGGCACTGGAGCTGTCTGCATGAGGGAGACAGTGGAGTACCCACTTCTTGACATTCCAGTTCTGATGGGACCTGCTGAGCAGGCCCATCGGGACAGGATGCTTCAAGGGATCACATGTGCCAGAGTGAAGGCTCTGTGGGGTGGAGCCAGTTGCCAGAGGCAGCTGCACCCTGATTGTTCAGGAGACAGGTTGAGAGAAGGCTGGTGTTCTGCACTAGAGGATCTTCAGGGTCCCTTCTAACTCAGACCCTCTGGAATGCTGGGCCTCAGCGGTGCAGAATTGCTTCCTGGGTGGAACAGCTGCTCTCAGCGAGTATTGTCAGCTCATCATTGTTGTCATAGCTAACACTTACATAGTATCTTGTAGCTGCCAGGTGCTGATTAAAGCATGTTCGTATATAAATTCATGTATTCCTCCAGCAACTCTGTTAAGATTTTATAGGTGAGGAATCTGAGGTACAGAGCTAGCAGAACTAGGATTCAAACCCAGGCATCTAGCTCCAAAATCTAAGCTAACATGACAATATTTAATGCAGCAGTTAAAGTATTTCTGTTTATTTTGTCCCTTGGACCCCAACATCAGTGTTCCGAGTATATCATATTGTTGCTTTTTTAGAGAGGGGACACTGAGGTGTAGCGGGGGTGCACAGGCTTCCCCGGGCCACCTGGCAACCACGGGGCACCAGCCTGGACCCCAGATAGACCCACGGCCTTGCTCTGGTGCCGTGCCCTTGTCCTCGCCCCGCGGCCAGCCGGCTGTGAGGAGCCCTGCAGCTCAGGCTCGTGCCTCTCAGCTGAAACCACAGCGCTTTGCATGTTGCCTGGAACATAGTCATTGAAAGAGAGTTGACTTCCCCATGTTTCTTTTCTGGAAATCAGAACAGCACTGTTCCGTGCATGATGCTCTGTGGACCACCAGCAAAGGGGTCTGGAAGGAGGCTCTGCTGGGGTTCCAGGCATCTGAGGTCGAAAGGAGTGTGACAGGAGCTTGATGGTCCGTCATTTCTCTTTCCCGCTGGAGAGGGGAGGCTTATGAACATAGCCACCAGGAGCGCCCTGGAGCCAGAGCAAAGCGTCTAGTAAATTCATGGACGGTGAACTGCAGACCTGACCGTCTAGTCCAGGGGTTGCAGGAACACCTCCCTGTCATTATTTCCCCATTCCCTGCCCATTGCAGACATCACCAATGAATCATGGTGCTCTGCAGCCAAGCTTGGAGCAGAATTCTCAATTCAGCACTCAGGCAGCCGTCACTTGAGTTCATAAAGGACATAAATACTATTTGTTGCCCCCAAGTCTAACCATGTCATTTTATCAGAAAAGAAACAGGCCTAGAGCGTGGAAGTGACTAGCTGAAGGTCATAGCTAGTTAGTGACAGTGTAGGGAATTTAAGGTAAAACTTTGGGAATTGGGCACTGTGAATAGGCCTAGGAGGGCCAGAGTCTGCATGTTGTAACTTCCAGGCCAGACTCTTTCCACCCACTTCATCTGCTCTGGCTGTTAACTGACCAGGCTAGCTGAAAGGTGTAGCAGGGACACTGCAGTCCTGGATAAGACGCGTTTCCTTTCTCATTCACAGCCCAGCCCTCCAAGGACAAGGAGGAGGAGACCTTGATTCAGGAGGCAAAAGCCATGCCTCAGGCCAAAGCAGAGCGCAGACCAGAAGGTGAGAGGATGGTGAGACCAGTTGGCTTTCTCCTGCCACCTTCCTGACTCCTGCCACCCAGGGTCTGGGCATGCCTTCTGCCCGCTCTGGTCCAGTCGGCTGGAGTGACGGGCTAGCGCTGCCCCGTGCCTGCTGTCATCCGGCCTTCTCCTTCCACTGCGCTCCCTTCCTGACGTGGCTGCAGGCCCGAGGGCAGCTCTGTACAGCTCCCGCTGTACTCTCCTCACATAGGGTAGGCAAGGCCTGGCGAGGGTGTTGAACTTCTTGCTAAATCTTGTCCCAGATGAGAGTCTGCTGGACTCTGTTTCTTCTTCCTGTCACTTCTACACAAGGACTCTGCTGCTAGGGAATTGGTCTGAGACCAGCAACCCCAATAATGGAGGGCCGTCAGGGGTCTGGTGACACAGAAGTCCAGCATCCATGTGGCAGCCGGGATGAGGGACTGAGACAGCTCTGCACAGCACCCCAGGCCTGCCTCATCCACCCAGCAGGCAGTACAGCAGCGTTGTTCCCACTCTGTAGACAAGGAAACTGAAGCTCAGAGAGATCAAGTGGCTTGCCCAGAGCCAGGTAGCCACGAAGTGAGAGAGCGTGTTCCTAAACCCAGATCTCCAGACTTTGCGATTCTCTTTCCCGCCATCCTATTCTAAGGCTCCCTAGCTGCTGCCTTGGAAAGCGTTGGGCTCCTCTCCATGCAGCTGGTTAGGGGAAAGGGCCAGGCGCTGAGGGCTGGGGCTTTGCCCTCTCTCCCAAGCTGTTCACAGTATCCTTGGCCACAGTGCCAGGATGTGAATGCCTGGAAATCCAGGGAGAGTGAGGAGAGCTGCTGCCAGCTGTCCTCATGTGCAGACATCTCTGTGGACAGGACGGGAACGATTCATGTCACATCATTTTCCTTCTCTGGTTGATGGGGAGTGCCCCCAAACAGACCTTCTGAGACCGTGAAGTGGACAAATCCAGTAGCCCTGCAGCCACTGCCACCATCTCTGCCAACGCTCTTCTGACCTATCCCATGTTTATCCTTTAAAGAGGAGGAGCCGGCCAAGCTCCCTGCAGTCACGGTCACACCAGCCCCCGCTCCATACGTCAAGGGAGATCAGGAGGAGGATCCTGGCAGTCAGGTAGGCACAAGCCTCTTCCCAGGTGGTGGAATTTGAGAGGCCCAGGGGAGCACTTGCCATCCAAAAGTCAGTCCTTCCTTGAAGGTTGGAAATGGCTGTTGGAGGTTCATTCCTCTGGAGTAAGCATTGCCCTTTCTTTGAAGATCGAATACCTATGAGGCCAGTTAATTCACTGTAATACCTTAGTATGAGTGAGATAATATGTATGAGAATATGTTGCCAGCTGTCGCATACNCGCCAGACTCCCCTGTCCCTGGGATTCTCCAGGCACGAACACTGGGGTGGGTTGCCATTTTCTTCTCCAATGCATGAAAGTGAAAAGTGAAAGTGAAGTTGCTCAGTCGTATCCGACTCTTAGGGACCCCATGGACTGCAGCCTACCAGGCTCCTCCATCCATAGGATTTTCCAGGCAAGAGTATTTCTAATGGGCAGACAGGAATAAAAACCACTTTTCTCAATATTTGTCACATATGTCACTCACTCATCTTTCATCTCCAGTTCCACTGTCTCATTTTAGGTCATCGTCATTACTTATTGCATGTGTTCTGACCAGCTCCCTGCCTCAGTCTCATCCTTCTGCAATCCATTATCAATCTGACCATCTGTGTGAACATTCAGAAATATAAATATTAAAGTGCCATTTCTTTTGCTTTTCTAATGCAATACACTCTCCCCTGGTCTAAAACACGTAATGAATGACTTCCCATCAAAAAGAGGATCAAACCCAAGTATTTTAGCTGGGTACCTGAGGCCTTTTTTTAATTTACTCATCACTTGACACATTTTGCCTTTTGTTTACCTTTCTCTGCCTCCCACAAAATGGACCCACTTATTCCTGTACATAATGTGCTTATTTTCTTTCTTTTTTGCCCTTGCTGGTGAGGTCTCTGACTAGAATACCCTTCTGTGTTTAACTTTAATCCTATTTACTTTGCAAGTCTTGACTTGGTGATCACTTTTTTTGCAAGCTGGCTTAAGTGGCTTTACTCAGTTTCTTGTGATGATCTCTGCCTGAAGAAATTAATTACTGTTTTTTTTTGCTTGATTTTATAATAATTTTTATATGCCTGCTTTTTTTTTTTCTGAAACAATGACTGGTACTTGATCATCTTTGTATTCCATGGGGTCTAGCATATATCAGATGTTTAAAATATATTTATTGAATAAATGAGTCAGTGAGCAGTTAGAAGTTATAGCTGATAAGATAGATGGATGCCTAATAGATCTTGTGTCCTGAAANGGGGTAGGGGTGGGGACGGCAGTTCTGTCAGCCGCTAGGGTACAGTGAAACCAGGCAGTGTAAAGCACAGCGGAAGGATTGCTGGGCAAAGGCCTTGGGACCTTCCAGGGTGCCTTAGCCTGGCTCACAGGCTTCCTGAGTTCTGACACTGCTGCCTTTACTGTCTCACAGCCTCTCTTCCACCTTGCTGCAACCACACTGAACTTCTTGTCTCCATGCTTTTTACCTCCAGGCCTTGGTTCACAACGGCCTTCTCCCTCCAGAATGCCCCTTTCCCCTACATCTTCATCTATCCTAATCTCACCCATTCCTCCAAGCTAGTGTAAATGCCTCTTTTGCCGCAAAGCTTGCTTGACCCCACAGTGTGAATGCCCATGGTGCTCTCTTCCTCTCTTAGGGCCCTTACTGCCTTCCCTGTACTCTATTTGTGAGTCTCTGAGTGCCCCTGCGAGGAGGTGAGATTCCGGAAGGCAGGATCCGAGTCTGAGTGGTCTCTGTCCCCCACTGCTCCCCTCCCTTCCCGCCCAGAAACACAGTGCTCTGCCTGTGCCCAGTGAGGGGTCAGTGACTGACAGTAAATGTGGATTTAGTTTACAGATTCCAGCCGTGACATTCTCTTCTACTGGACACCCAGGAGCACTCAATTATATCTCATCCTTAAGTCAGCAACTTTGGGTTCAGTGTCTAAGATATCTTCAGTGGTAGCATGAGTGTCCTGAGTAGGCCAGTTACAGCTGGCTTAAGTAAAAGGGATTGAGAGGATACAGAGGTGTCTCCTGGGACCCCAGGTCAGGAAGTGAAACTTGGTCCCATAGTGAGTTGGACCTAGGCCTGAGAAGGCACCTGTGGCCCTGCTGGCCTCCCTGCATGTCCCAGATCAGTTCAGTTCAGTCGCTCAGTCGTGTCCGACACCTTGCGATCCCATGAATCGCAGCACGCCAGGCCTCCCTGTTCATCACCAACTCCCGGAGTTCAGACTCACATCCATCGAGTCCGTGATGCCATCCAGCCATCTCATCCTCGGTCGTCCCCTTCTCCTCCCACCCCCAATCCCTCCCAGCATCAGAGTCTTTTCCAATGAGTCAACTCTTC
>SJYV01035405.1:16237-30425 GCA_006410875.1 Neotragus pygmaeus | reverse complement strand
TTCTGTCATAAGGGTGGTGTCATCTGCATATCTGAGGTTATTGATATTTCTCCTGCAATCTTGATTCCAACTTGTGCTTCCTCCAGCACAGCATTTCTCATGATATACTCTGCATATAAGTTAAATAACCAGGGTGGCAATATACAGCCTTGACATACTCTTTTTCCTATTTCGAACCAGTCTGTTAGTCCATGTCCAGTTCTAACTGTTGCTTCCCGACCTGTATACAGGTTTCTCAAGAGGCAGATCAGGTGGTCTGGTACTCCCAGACTCTTTTTCAGAATTTTCCTCAGTTTATTGTGACCCATACAGTCAAAGGCTTTGGCATAGTCAATAAAGCAAAAATTGTGTGGCATTTTGAGCATTCTTTGGCATTGCTTTTCTTNCTTAAGAGGCAGATCAGGTGGTCTGGTACTCCCATCTTTTTCAGAATTTTCCTCAGTTTATTGTGACCCATACAGTCAAAGGCTTTGGCATAGTCAATAAAGCAAAAATTGTGCGGCATTCTGAGCATTCTTTGGCATTGCTTTTCTTTGGGATTGGAATTAAAACTGAACTTTTTCAGTCCTATGGCCTTTGTTGAGTTTCCAAATTTGTTGACATACTGAGTGCAGCACTTTCACAGCATCATCTTTCAGCATTTGAAATAGCTCAACTGGAATTCCATCACCTTCACTAGCTTTGTTCATAGTGATGTTTCCTAGGCCCACTTGACTTCACATTCCAGCATGCTGGCTCTATGTCAGTGTAAGTGATCACACCATCGTGATTATCTGGATTGTGAAGATCTTTTTTTGTATAGTTCTTCTGTGTATTCTTGCCACCTTATCACTTCATGACAAATAGATGGGGACACAGTGGAAATAGTGGCTGACTTTATTTTTTGGGCTCCAAAGTCACTGCAGATGGTGATTGCAGCCATGAAATTAAAAAATGCCTACTCCTTGGAAGGAAAGTAATGACCAACATAGATAGCCTATTAAAAGCAGACACATTACTTTGCCAACAAAGGTCCGTTTAGTCAAGGCTATGGTTTTTCCAGTAGTCATGTATAGATGTATAAGAATTGGACTATAAAGAAAGCTGAGCGCCGAAGAATTGATGCTTTTGAACTGTGGTGTTGAAGAAGACTCTTGAGAGTCCCTTGGACTGCAAGGAGATCCAACCAGTCCATCCTAAAGGTGATCAGTCCTGGGTGTTCACTGGAATGACTGATGTTGAAGCTGAAACTCCAATACTTTGGCCACCTCATGCGAAGAACTGATTCATTGGAAAAGACCCTGATGCTGGGAGGGATTGAAGGCAGGAGGAGAAGGGGACAACAGAGGATGAGATGGTTGAATGGCATCACTGACTTGATGGACATGAGTTTGGACTGGGTGGACTCCGGAGTTGGTGATGGACAAGGAGGCCTGGCATGGAGTCACAGAGTTGGACAGGACTGAGTGACAGAACTGAACTGAACTTTTAATCTTTTTAATCCTTCGTTCCCTTTCCTGGGCAGTTCCTGGTGCCTGATTGGTTTTGCCATATCAATTAGGGCATATGCCAGAGACCAATCATGGAAGAGGGTTTGTTGGACACATTTCCTGTCATGAGTCTTCACACAGGTGCATGGTTTTTCTTTTTCTTTTCTTTTTTCCCCTTCCTTTGTTCGCCTGTTGTGTGTGTGATCTCCTAGCCACCATTTCCTATGACTACCATTTTGAACCCCCTTCCCCTACTCTAACTGCCTACAATTCCAAAGTTAGATATATCTTATGATTTTAGGTTTTCAAGGATTCCATTTCAAATAGCTTTAATCCCAGGAACTATAGTGTTTCACACATAAAGTATTGCTAAATTTACATTTGTAATATTAGTTGTAATGATATTGTTTTTCATATTTTAAGCTATGAAATGGAATATTTCAAAGTGCTTTATAAGAATAAATGTCTACAGCATCAGTTCCCAGTTGAGTAAAGAGTTTTGGCTCATGGATGCACATATCAATTGCTATTCTTGAGACAAAATGGAAAAAAAAAAAAGAGAGAGAAATTCACTTTCTTAGTATGTCATTGTCAGGCTGGAAATTGTACTGTGTTTGTACATTTCCTAGTATTTTATGAGTGATTTCCATTGTTCTTTTCATAAGCCTTTGAGAAAAATATTTATGAATTCTCTATCCCAAGTAAAAGCAGTAAATCCCACCCAAAATTAATTCTGGGTGCAATGAATTTCTCTTCTTTCAAGATAAAATCATCAAAAAGAATAAAGTGTGTTAATATATTTAGATAGCATTTTAATTTATGATTTAAAATCAAGTGAATAATGATAGCTAAAATTCAAAATGATGTGAGGCAGAATATTATCATATGTGATTTAAATCAAACCAGGAGACTAATTGGATACATCTCTCAAATCTTAGTTGATTGCTTCTGACTTCTGAAAGAGCAAACACAATTTTTAAAGTTCTCAGTTGGAGTAAGAAGTATTCTTATTTAGTTTTCTTATCACCATAAAAATTGATTAAGAGACTGAGATTAGAGGATCAATTATTTTTCCTTGTCTTGTGGTTACAAACATATACTGCGGTAGAATTAATACCAATCTTGGAATTAAACAGATACACGTTCCCAGTCACACTTTATGAAGTGCATAAGCTTAAAACACAAGTCACTTTTAACCTTTGAGTTCCAGTTTCTCATCTGCAAACTAATGAGAATGATGCCTATCTCATAATAATGAAACTAAATGAGGACCTTTTATAATTAATAATATTATACAGAAATAAATTATTATTCTGTAAGTCTCTGAGGAAATGTATCTTTTTTTTGAAACAAGTTAGCTTTTTGTAAATCATAATATCTTATTGCTTATACATGATGTGTAGAGAAAAGAAATTTTGCACAAAGCTGTTTCAAAGCACAGAAAACTGGAAAAACATGTCTGTTGAGAGTGATGCAGTGCCCTTGTTTATGGGCACCTCATCCTAATCAAGAAGATGAACTTGATTCTACTTTATTGCCATCTTTAATCAATTTGATTCTATTACAGCAAGGGATATTGGGATTTAATTAATCCAAAAAATAATGTGAAAACCCTTGCTCAGGATATCTTTTCCTTGTTTAATCTTTCCTGTGTAGGTACAAAGTCCAAGCAGAAGCTATACTAAGTATGATGTTTTTCTTCTCAAAACTTTTTAGAATGATAGAGATGACCCCAGCTTTTTCTATCCTCAGATTTCCTCTAATAAAGGCAGAATAATATGCTAATTTGAGAAGGATGTTTGATTCATAATACCTGCTCATGTGCCTACAAGTTAAACTTCTCTCATATGCTAAGCACGTAAGAGAGATGTCTCTTCTCTCCTTAAACACTCCCTTGTGTCCTTTTCCTTCATCTCTTTATCAGACTTAAAGAAAATGGCTAATCTTTTGATTTTGATTCAACTTTTAGTTAACTTGTGTAATCCTATTTTCTTTTGAATTCATTAGGTCATATTTCTTTTTCTTTTTATCAGGATCTTCAACTTCTCACTCTCCAGTCCTCTCTTTTAAGATTGAATGTGTTTTTAAGAGTCTCACCCTCTAAAAATATTTTTTGTTTAGTCTATAATTGTATTTATTTATTTATTTTGGCCTCACTGTGAGGCATATGGGATCTTAGTTCCCTGACCAGGGGTCAACCAGAACTACCCGCAGTGGAAGTGTAGAGTCTTATTAAACACTGGAATATCAGGGAAGATCTTGTCTGTGATTTTTTAAAAAATGATTCTGTGTGTAAACTTTTATTTAAGCCTCTTCATAGTCTACAGTTACTTGTCTTGTTTCCTCACAAATCATAAACAACTTGATTTTGGCTTTTACTGTTACTTCTCTAGTGAAATCTATTTATGAAAGTTTTTTGTAAATCATAATGATATCATATTGCTTATGCATGATGTGTGGAGAAAAGAAATGTTGCATAAGGCTGTTTCAAAGCACAGAAAACTTACTTTCAGTTATCATCCTCTTTGAATTTTTAACAGCATCCATTACTATTAGCTGTTTGATATGTGTGTGCTTTGATGGGCTTTGATAATATTTAAGTAGATCTCTGAATTCTGCTTTGCCAATCACCCTTCTTGATATTTTCTAAATGAGCAAAATCTAATGAATGATAGTGACTACGAAACAGATTATTACATTAATTTAGCTAAACTAGTGCCAATAATTTCCATTTGTAAGCACTTATGTATTATAATTTTCATCCCTATGGGCTATATGCATGTGTACATGTTCAGTTGTTTCAATAATATCTGACTCTTTGTGACCCTATAGACTGTTGCCCATCAGGCTCTTCTGTCCATGGGATTATCTAGGCAAGAATACTGAAGTGGGTTGCCATGTCCTTCTCCAGGGGATCAAACCGGCATTTCTTGCATTGCAGGCAGATTCTTTTACTGCCGAACCACCAGAGAAGACCCCAATAGCCTATTATCACCTCTTTTTATGACTCAAAGCTCAATAGGAAAAAAAATGAAGAAAAAAATCCCAAATATCACATAAAGATGGCAAAGTTCTCAAAAAGAAGCTTCTCTTCTTTGGATAAAGTTCCACACTAACTAAAATTCACTCTCCCTTTTCCTTACTATCTTATTTTCTTATTTCATTCATCTAGACAGATTTTCACTCAGATATCTGGGTGGTCTGAATTCCTTCTACCCTATTCGCAACAAGGGCCATTTTCACTGGAATGGGTGTGGTCATTTCAGTTCATCCAAATTTGATTTATTTAATCCCATTTTGTATGTGTTTCACTTTTCCGAAATTTCAAGAATAACCAGATTAACAAAAATATCCCTGCACTCAATAAATTTAGAATGTAAGAAAGAAATGCAATATATTATCTAAATTCCAATTCTAGTCCATCAGTGAAAAATAATGTACCCAGGGCGAATAACTAGTACATGCCCTTCCTGTTGTAGTCAATCATAGACCACAGCTAAGGCTCAAAGTTATTTGGAATAAAGAGGATACACAGAGCACATATAATACAATAGCAACAGCAACAACAATCCAAAGAAACAAACTCTAAAATATTCTTGGTTCCAAAAGCTATAATTTGTGGACTTAAACTACACTGGTTGAAGTCTCCCTTCAAACAGTTGATAATCTTTTTATAGAAACTTTTGTTTTTTCAGCTTTGAAGGGATATCCATAGAAATATTTGAAATCTAGAGACTCAGAGGAAATTCCAATGAGAAGTAGCATTACATCCTCCCAAAATCTGCTTATCAGAGTTTTAATTACCTAGGTCCTGATTAATTTTCAATATGACCATCTTTTTCCCTCATTTTTCCCCCCTTTGGTTACAGAATCTCAAGTTCTAACAGAGAAAAATAATACTCCTTGTGTTGTTCAGTTGCTAAGTTCTTTCCAACTCTTTGCAACCTCATGGCATGTAGCACGCCAGGCTCTGCCCTCCATTATCTCCTGGTGTTTGCTCAAATTCATGTCCATTGAGTCAGTGACACTATCTAACCGTCTCATCCTCTGCTACCCCCTTCTCCTCTTATCCTCAATCTTTCCCAGCATCAGGGTCTCTTCCAATGAATTGGCTCTTTGCATCAGGTGGCCAAAGTACTGGAGTTTCAGTATCAGTCCTTCCAATGAATATTCAAGGTTGTTTTCCTTTAAGATGGACTGGTTTGACCTCCTTGCTGTCTAAGGGACTCTCAAGAGTCTTCTCCAGCACCATAGTTCAAAGTATCAATTCTTTGACTCTCAGCCTTGTTTATGGTCCAACTCTCACATCTATACATGAATACTGGAAAAACCATAGCTTTGACTACATGGACCTTTGTTGACAAAGTAATGTTTTTAATACACTGTATTTGTACTATGTCTGAGCTTGAACTGGTTCATTGGTGAACTAGTTCTTGTGGGGGTAAGCCTACCCTAGATGGAGTTAGTTCATTTGTTTTATAAGGTAATTTTATAAACCTGAGTTTATAAGTTAATTTTATTAACCTGAGTTGGGAACCAGTTCAGTTGGAACCAGTTTACTGGGGAACTAGTTCTTGTGGGATCAGCCTACCCTGCTTGGTATTAGTTATTTTGTTTTTAGGGTAAGTTTTGGGAGTTAGGAACCAATTTATTGGTGTATTGGTGCGGTAATATTTTGTGCGATTTTTTATATTGGAATTTGTCTGCATCTTTTGTGTTGTGTTGTTATATTTTCTAAAATGGGAAGTATTCCATCTATATATGGGAATTACTCCATTTATCTTGAAGGAGAGCCCTTTGGGGGGTGTATAATGGATAAATGGGCAAAATATAATTGTGAGCCTATGACCATGCTACTGTAATAGGGTCTGGACCCAATATATATTAGGATCAGAAGAGCAATGACCTCTGAATGGCTCACTCAACTATTATGTGATCTCACAGTTAGAAGTGTTTTATAAAAAAGCAGGGAAAAGAGATGAGATACCATATGTAGAAGAATTTACGCTATTGTATCAGGAGGAAAAGGTGTCAGGACGACCACCTTATGGTGTAGAAGTCTGAGAGAAAACCCAGTGGGATACCTAGACAAAAGAGCTTACGTTAAATTCAGGAGATAAAACAAACAACTGAGGATCCATCAGAGTTTCTAGAAAGGATTCATCAAGATTAGAGGTGCCATACATATACAGACCCCGAGGCTCCTGCGAATGCAAACATGATAAATATGATCTTCTTCAGGCAAAGTGCTTCAGAGATTTAAAAAATATAGAAATTCAGTTCAGCTCAGTTCAGTCACTCAGATGTGTCCAACTCTTTGCAACCCATGCCAGACCTCCCTGTCCATCACCAACTCCCGGAGTTCACTCAAACTCACCTTCATCGAGTCAGTGATGCCATCCAGCCATCTCATCCTCTGTCGCCCCCTTTTCCTCCTGTCCCCAATCCCTCCCAGCATTAGAGTCTTTTCCAATGAGTCAACTCTTTGCATGAAGTGGCCAAAGTACTGGAGTTTCAGCTTTAGCATCATTCCTTCTGAAGAACACCCAGGACTGATCTCCTTTAGAATGGACTGNCCCTCCCAGCATTAGAGTCTTTTCCAATGAATCAACTCTTTGCATGAAGTGGCCAAAGTACTGGAGTTTCAGCTTTAGCATCATTCCTTCTGAAGAACACCCAGGACTGATCTCCTTTAGAATGGACTGGTTGGATCTCCTTGCAATCCATGGGACTCTCAAGAGTCTTCTCCAACACCACAGTTCAAAAACATCAGTTCTTTGGTGCTCAGCTTTCTTCACAGTCCAACTCTCACATCCATACATGACTACTGGAAAAACCATAGCCTGGATTAGACAGAACTTTGTTGGCAAAGTAATGTCTCTGATTTTGAATATGCTATGTAGGTTGGTCATAACTTTACTTCCAAGGAGTAAGAGCCTCTTAATTTCATGGCTGCAATCACCATCTGCAGTGATTTTGGAGCCTAAAAAAATAAAGTCTGACATGGTTTCCACTGTTTCCCCATCTATTTGGCATGAAGTGATGGGACCGGATGCCATGATCTTACTTTTCTGAATGTGAGCTTTAAGACAACTTTTTCACTCTCCTCTTTCATTTTCCTCAGGAGGCTTTTTAGTTCCTCTTCATTTTCTGCCATAAGGGTGGTATCATCTGCATATCTGAGATTATTGGTATTTCTCCTGGCAATCTTGATTCCATCCNACAGGGTTGTTAGCCTTAACACGTATCTTGACTGTATCTGTGTTCATTGTCTGCTCCAGAGCCCCTCCAGCCTGTCTCTGCCCACAGTACCTTGATGCTTCAGTGATCTTTTCACAGAGCCAAAAGAAATGCCCAGCAATTCTTTTTAATTAGCTTAGGTCCAATCAGGTTAATATTTATATCCCAGCACCTTAATATTTATATCCTAACAGCATAGTAGCAGTTTGAAAAAAGTACAGAGAAATTGAAAAAATATAATAATACTTTTAACTCATCTTAAAATAATTCCAAGAACTTACTAATGGACTGTGTGCTCCTGTCGAGCAGGGCAGAGCTTCTCAAAGCTGGGGTGTGATCAGACGCTGATGCCCTCTTCTCGGTTCCATATTAATTTTCCCAGGACACTTCTTTGGATCACAGCAACTGCTGAAAACTCAGCCTTGCAAAGCTATGACACCATCAAAAGGAATGCAGTGCAGTCTGCTGTTGAGCTATGAACTACCCCAAACTAGCAGCTGGTCTGGGCTTCCCTGGTGGCTCAGACGGTAAAAAAATCTACTCACAATGCGGGAGACCTAGGTTTGATCCCTGGGTTGGGAAAATCCCATGGAGGAGGGCATGGCAACCCACGCCAGTATTCTTGCCTGGAGAGTCTCATGGACAGAGGAGCCTGGCAGACTGCAGTCCACGGGGTTGCAAAGAGTTGGACACGACCGAGCAACTAAGCACAGCAGAGCAGCAGCTTGTCTCTACCTGACAGACTTAGAGTGTCACTCATTTCCCTCAAATTTAAAATATCCTGCATCTCCCTTGTAGTTTACAGGGACTCTCTGGCGCATACATTTAGGAAACATGGATCTATTAGAAAGGTAGAATCAAATAAATGTTAAGATGCTTCGAGAATCCATTGCATTCAAAAAAGAACAGACATTAGCAAACTGTTTTTTTGGATCAGTTTTAAGTTCACAGCAAAATTGAATGCAAAGTATAGAGAATTTCCATATGCCCCCACCCCACACATGCACGCTTTCCCCCAATATTGCTATTCAGTTGAAGAACTTTGATACGTCCTCACCAGGTCCAGAGTTTCAGGTTCACACTTGTGTGTTCCATGGTTCTGACAAATGTATAGTGACAGGTCTCTGCCATTGTAGTATCATACAGAATACTTTCATTGTCCTCAATCTGTGTGCTCATCTGTTCATTCCTCCTGCCCCCCGAATTCCTAGCAACCAACCACTCATCCTTTTACTTTTCTATATTTTTTATAAAATTAAAAAATTTTTTTTAATTTAAAAAATTGTTTATTTGGCTGTGCCAGGTCTTAGTTGCGGCTCGTGGAATCTATTAATAGTTCCTTGTCCAGGGATCAAACCCAAGCCCCCTGCATTAGGAGTTCGGAGTCTTAGCCACTGGACTGCCAAGGAGGTCGCTCAACATAATGTTTTAAAGTGTGTAGTTTGGTGGCATTTAGTATATTCACAGTGGAGTTCAGCCACCACCTCTGGGTAGTTCCAAAGCATTTCACTACCCAAAAGGAAACCACATACCCTTTAAACAGTGACTGCCTCCCCCTCTCCCCCAAGACCCTAGCAACCGCTTCTGTGCTTTCTGTGGATTTAATTATTTTGAATATTTCATGTAAGTGGAGTCATACAGTATGAGACCTTTTATGTATGACTTCTTTCACTTAATGTTTTTGACGTTTGTTCCCATTGCAACATATATCAGTACTTCATTCTTTTTTTTGGCCAAGTAGTATTCCATCATCTGAATATAGCACATTTTATTTATCCATTCATCTGTTGATGGACATTTTGGGTTGTTTGCAGCTGTCAGCTTTCGTGAATAGTGCTGCTATGAATATTCACATATGAGTAATAGTTTCAGTGTGTATTTGAGTTTTAAATTCTTTGGGGTATACACCTAGGAGTGGGATTATTAGGTCATACAGTAATCCTATGTTTAATTTTTTGAGAAACTGCCAAACCAGTGGCTGAACCATTCTGCATCCCCAACCACAAAGGGAGTTACCATCCCTTCTTCTTTCCTTCCCTCCCCGCACCGGCTTTTTATCTACCAGCTTGTTTGTGCCAGCCTGCCTGGTTACTTTCTCTTTGGGTGCTCCCTGGTGTAGACACCACCTTTCAGATGGGGCAGAAGGTTTAATAGAGTTCCCCACAACAGGAGTGGAGGTGGAGTGGCATGTGGCCACTACCCCTTGTCTACGCTTCTTGGCTGTCCCTTCGTACCAGTTTATTAACCCCAGGAACCTCCACATTGGTCCTGAACTGTAACCAGATGCTATACACTGATGCCGGTGTTCACGTTCGTCTTCATTGTATTTCTTCTTGCTGCACATGATCTGCCTCTCCACACTGTCAGGTAATTTTGAATCCTGACTCCACGTTTCTGACATTCTAGCTTCGTGTGATTCTCCACTTTGATTCGGAGGATCAAGAGCAGTAACTGAGAAGGAGCCTTTGGAGGGTTACCGGAGTCTGGCCCAGGTTTCTGGGGTGCATGTCTTCAGTGACCTTNCCCCTCTCACCTCCCACCCCACATCGTCTCTCTGGATCATCCCTGTGCACCAGCCCCAAGCATCCTGCATCCTGCATCGAACATAGACCGGCGCCTCGTTTCTGTGGGATGATTTGGAAGAATGGCATTGAAGCATGTATATTACTGACATATTGAGTTCAGCACTTTGGTGTATTTGAAACGAATCCTTCTCAATTAGTAGATGCTGTTTTAAAATTATTCAACAACAGGGAACAATGACAGAAGCAAGGAGGTGCAAAACAGTAAGCAGCTTTTCTCATAGCAACACTAAAAGTGAGTAACCTAAAGGAGGGCTCCCAGGTGTCTCAGGGGGAAAGAATCTGCCAGCCAGTGTAGGAGATGCAGGTTTGGTCCCTAGGTTGGGAAAATCTCCTGGAGAAGGAAATGACAACCCACTTCAGTATTCTTGCCTGGAAAATCCCATGGACAGAGGAACCTGTCAGGCTATGGAGTCCATGGACTATAGGAGCTCCTGTGGGCTATAGGAGTTCATGGGATCACAAAGAGCTGGACATGACTGAGACTGAACACAGCAGATTTGTCATAGCTTTTCTTCCAAGGAGCAAGTGTCTTAATTTCATGGTTATAGTCACATGAAGCAATGGGACCACATGCCATGTTGGCATAAGTCCTTTTGGAGGAGGTTGCCTTAACTGCCATTACCCCTACCATAGTTTGGCCTCAGGGCAAACATCCATACATGATTACTGGAAAAACCATAGCTATGACTATATGGACTTTTATCACAAAGTGATGTCTCTGCTTTTTAATTTACTATCTAGGTTTATCATAGCTTTACTTCCAAGGAACAAGCATGTTTTAATTTAATGGTTGCAGTCACTGCCTGCAGTGACTTTGCTGTTGTTTTTCAGTTGCCCCCATTGTGTCTGACTCTTTACAAACTTGTGGACTGCAGCAGGTCAGGCCTCCCTGTCCTTCACCATCTCCTGAAGTTTTCCCAGTTTCATGTCCATTGCATCAGTGATGCCATCTGGCCACCTCATCCTCTGATGCCCTCTTCTGCTCCTGCCCTAAATCTTTCCCAGCATCAGGGACTTTTCCAATGAGTCAGCTGTTCATATCAGGTGACCAAATCCTGGAGCTTCCACATCAGTCCTTTCAATGAGTATTCAGTGTTAATTTCCCTTGAGATTGACTGGTCTGATCTCCTCACTGTCCAAGGGTGATTGGATTGCAGTGATTTTGGAACCCAGTAAAATAAAAGAAGTCACTGTTCCCACTTTTTCTGCTTCTGTTTATCATTAAGCGATGGGATCAGATGCACGATCTTAGTTTTTTTGAATGTTGATTTTTAAGCCAGGTTTTCACTCTGCTCTTTCACCCTTATCAAGAGGCTGTTTAGTTGTTCTTCATTTTCTGCCATTAGAGTTGTATCATCTGCATGTCTGAGGCTGTTGCTGTTTCTCCCAGCAATTTTGATTCCAGCTGGTGAGACATCCAGCCCAGCCTTTCTCATGATGCACTCCGCATAGAAGTTAAATAAGCAGAGTGACAATATACAGCCCTGTTGTATTCCTCTCCCAGTTTTGAACCAGTCAGTTGTTCAAGGTCCAATTAAAATTGTTGCTTCTTGACTAACATACAACTTTCTCAGGAGACAGGTGGTAAGGTGGTCTGGTACTGTCATCTCTTTAAGAATCTTCCACAGTTTGTTGTGATCCACACAGTCAAAGGCCTTGTTGTAGTGTATGACTATTCCTTTAGTGCTATGTAAATACTGAAGGAAATATTTTTAAAAGCAAGAAACCATCTAAAGCAAATTGACCTTGGAGCATCCATTTGGATTTTTTTATCAGTTCACCTCACTTATAGAGACGCTTGTTGAAATCTCATGACCTAGACTTCGGCTCAAGGTTAGTCAGTGTGGACAGCAGCTGTTGTTGAGAATACATCTGTAAACTAAAGATAGGTGTATTTTAAGGTGATCATTCATTTCCTTAGGAAGGTCTTTACTTTTCTACAAACGGTTGCAAGTTCTTGAAAAATGGAGTACCTCCATCAGTACTCTTTTAGAGCAAATACTAACTGCAATCACACCTAATACTCTTTTTAACCCAGAGCTACTAAACAATTTGGGCCTTAAAAATACCTATATAGTACTGGTAGGTAGTTAGCAGTCTCTGAATGTGACATTAGAGAGTCTGTTTAGATATATATGAGAAAAAAGGATGAGATTTTGATGGAATTTAAGCTAAGAATTACTCCTGTGTGCTGGATAGTATGTTTTGTCTCATGTATAAATGATTATCCATTTATACTCTTTATCACTGGGCCTGGAGGATGGAAAATTAATTTAACACTACCTAGTTCCAAGCTCTTATGTTTTTTCTAAGAAAAGGAGAAGAGGTAACAGCTCTCCAGGAAGTCAGCCTCAGACTTGATAAGGTTTTCTCCCTTTTGCTTTTCCAGCACCATTTATATCATTTGGTCTTTCCATACTACCAAAAGCTTTGTAATGAATTTTATTACATAAATCATCACTGTCTACTGGATTTACTATTATTTTCTCCTGATTGAGCATTGATCAGTAGAGTTCTTGGTATAAGAAATGAAACAAAGAAACATATCCACACAAAAGATAGGCATCTAGGAATTGTGATTTGATCTAATTGGATTTAAATGTAATGATGATCTTACTGCTAGTGGAAAATTGGAGGCTGGTGGTCAAAATCATGCAGTGGAAAAATAGTTATTCAAATAACTTTCTGTGGTTGCCTTGTATTAAGTTCCTAATGAAGAGAAAATTTGGGGAGACCAAGAGTCTGCTGCACTTTATTGTAATCGAGTAAAAGATGACTAACAGGAGGGTTAGGCAATTGCCTTTGACTCAACCTGGGAGACTATGGAAATAAAATATCAAGCTGACTATTTTAATAAGCTCAAGTCATTGTCAGACAACCAGAGAGCTTCTAGAATTGCCCTAAAATTATTTTTCCTCTAATTGCTTCAAGGCTGCTGAAGATAGAAATAAGGTTCCAAACTTGATTCTGTGGACAAACAATAACAATGTAACTTGAATTCACAGCATTGCAAGATTTTATTTGAAGGTGTAAACCTAGGAAGATGTAGGTTGTACACAGTATAATGGCACTAATTCTGCAATCAAAAAAATGCCCAATTTTTATTTTGGTAGCAACTTGAAGAATACATAAAGGAATTTTTTCTAAGGCTATTAGAAAAAAGAGAGTAAAACATGGAATTTGAGTCAAATTTATCAATATTATCATATTATCCAGAGATTCTTGGATTAATATGTTATAATGAGCAGCAGCTCTAATGTTTTGCTCATTTGACTGAAACTGTAACCCATTTTCAGTGAGGCTTAGCTCCCTGAATTTGCTTCTACATAGCACTTTAGATCAACAAACGAGACTCCTGAGGTCTATGGTCATAGAAGCATTAGAGTGAATTTATCATGTGTGACATTCACTGTGATCCACAGCAGATCGAAAGGGCATTCCATTCAGCACTGCATTAAAAAATATTGAAAATGTTTTTATTGCTTGAAATTTGAAGGTGAAAATGCAAGGTCAAGTTAAAAAACTACATTACCTGATTTCAACAGAAATGGTAGAAATGACAAAGCCTAAAAAATCGTAGTATTTAACTGAGAAGAGTCATGGTAGGAATGGTTATTCCAAAGGACAGAATGGCTACCAGAATTTAAGAATGAAATTTCCATTCAGTTCAGTTCAGTTCAGTCGCTCAGTCGTGTCAGACTCTTTGCAACCCCATGAATCACAGCACACCAGGCCTCCCTGTCCATCACCAACTCCCGGAGTTCACACAGACTCGCATCCATCAAGTCAGTGATGCCATCCAGCTATCTCATCCTCAGTCATCCCCTTTTCCTCCTCCCAGCATCAAAGTCTTTTCCAATGAGTCAACTCTTCGTATGAGGTTGCCAAAGTACT
>SJYV01035405.1:0-13042 GCA_006410875.1 Neotragus pygmaeus | reverse complement strand
TTGCTTTGGCTCTATCCCTTCATTCTTTTTGGAGTTATTTCTCCACTGACCTCCAGTAGCATATTGGGCACCTACTGACCTGGGGAGTTCCTCTTTTGGTATCCTATCATTTTGCCTTTTCATACTGTTCATGGGGTTCTCAAGGCAAGAATACTGAAGTGGTTTGCCATTCCCTTCTCCAGTGGACCACATTCCATTAGTACTGCTAATTGCTCAGATTCTAGGACTGAAATAGATGAACAGCCTTCTGAAATACTGTGTGTGTGTACGTACTTAGTGCTTAAGTCATGTCTGACTCTTTATGACTCCATGGACTGTGGCCACCACATTCCCCTGCCCATGGGATTCTCCAGGCAAGAATACTTGGAGGAGTTGCCATTTCCTCTTCCAGGGGATCTTCCCACCCAGGGATCAAACCTGAATTTTTTGCATCTCCTGCATTGGCAGGTGGGTTCTTTACCATGAGCCACCTGGGGAGCCTCTCTAAAATATTTATCTATATTTTTTAAAACCCAGAAAACACAATTCCAGGTTTTACTTCCATCATCAAAACTGAGATCGTCCAGTTTCAAGAACCTAGCAATTTTACAGACATTTGCAAGAATGAAGACTCAGAATTTCTTGAATGAAGGTGAGCCTAACACTTTGAAAATGGATGTGAAATATCACTACAAGTGTGTACCAAAGACCTACATTTTCTTTTCCCCCACTTTCTTCAATTTGAGCCTGAATTTTGCAATATTAACCTCATGGTCTGAGCCAGTCAGCTCCAGGTCTTGTTTTTACTGACTGTTTAGAGCTTCTCCATCTTTTGCTGCAAAGAATAATATCAATCTGCAAAAAATATAATCAATCCAGGTGAAGCTAATCACGTTAAAAATGAATGTGATGTATCACTACAAGTATGTACTGTTAACTTTTCTCTGTGCTTTTCCCAAAGGGTCTAATGACTATATTTCAGAATTATTTTTATAGTGGAAAAATGTAAATATACCTTAATTGGAGCACTAGAAACTTTGAATTGGTTTAATCACTGGAGATCTGGAACATCATTATGATCCATTGGTCAGAGAGGGGAAACACTGATGAAAATGAAAGTCCCTCAGTCATGTCCAATTCTTTCCACCAGGCTCCTTTGTCCGTGAAATTCTCCAGGCAAGAAGAGTGGGTTGCCATTTCCTTCTCCAACAATTGATGAAGGTAATAAATGTCAATTGGAACCTAGTGGATTCAGTGCATCTGTGGAGGAAAAGTGTGGCTGTTTTCCTTATCTGAATTGAAGTGTTGACAACATGTTTCTAGGGACAGGCACAATGCCCACATGGCTTCCCAATCTGTGGAGTAAGAGCTGTTACAAAAAGACTGATCATTTAAAAAGCTTTGATATGACCCTTTCTAACTGAATAATAATAATGATGATGCTTGCAGCATGCCTCTTTTCCACCTACATCCTGTATTTAAGTGATGGGGACTGGGCTGCGTTACAAATATGCCATTTATTTTTAAAATTCAACCAACACAGATGTAACCATAAACAATACTCTCTCTTTGGTGGAACTGAGAAATCATTGCCCATCCTTGAAATTTGAAAGGTGCATGTACGATTACAATCAGATTTTAATTTACTCAGTTATTTAGCATGCAAAATAATTACCTGCAAAATAAATACCTTAAAAGATGTCTTCAAAAATTGCATTTAACAATCACAAAATTAGTCAAATTACATATGCTATTCCAAATACGATTTTTTTACTAGACAAGTCAACACTGTCTTATTTGTATGTGCTGTTTTTTTATTCCCATGATTCTATAAAGATTCTTGCCTGGATGACAACAAACTGTGGAAAATTCTTAAAGAGACAGCAATACCAGGACACCTGACTTGCCTCTTGAGAAATCTGTATGCAGGTCAGGAAGCAACAGTTAGAACTGGACATGGAATGACAGACTGGTTCCAAATAGGGAAAGGAGTACATCAAGGCTGTATATTGTCACCATGCTTACTTAACTTATATGCAGAGTACATTATGAGAAGTGCTGGGCTGGATGAAGCACAAGCTGGAATCAAGATTGCCGGGAGAAATATCAATAACCTCAGATATGCAGATGATACCACTGTTATGGCAGAAAGTGAAGAGGAACTAAAGAGCTTCTTGATGAAAGTGAAAGAGGAGAGTGAAAAAGTTGGCTTAAAGTTCAACATTCAGAAAACTAAGATAATGGCATCTGGTCCCATCATTTCATAGCAAATGAAACAGTGACAGACTGTATTTTGTTGGACTCCAAAATCCCTGCAGATGGTGACTGCAGCCATGAAATAAAAAGACGCTTGCTCCTTGAAAGAAAAGTTATGACCAACCTAGACAACATATTAAAAAGCAGAGACATTACTTGGCCAACAAAAGTCCGTCTAGTGAAAGCTATGGTTTTTCCTATAGTCATGTATGGATGTGAGAGTTGTACTATAAAGAAAGCTGAGCACGGAAGAANTGACTGCAGCCATGAAATAAAAAGACGCTTGCTCCTTGAAAGAAAAGTTATGACCAACCTAGACAACATATTAAAAAGCAGAGACATTACTTGGCCAACAAAAGTCCGTCTAGTGAAAGCTATGGTTTTTCCTATAGTCATGTATGGATGTGAGAGTTGTACTATAAAGAAAGCTGAGCACGGAAGAATTGATGCTTTTGAACTGTGGTGTAGGAGAAGAGTCTTGAGAGTCCCTTGGACTGCAAGAAGATCCAACTAGTCCATCCTAAAGGAAATCAGTCCTGAATATTCATTGGAAGGACTGATGCTGAAGCTGAAACTCCAATGCTGTGGCCGCCTGATGCAAAGAACTAACTCATTTGAAATTACCCTGATGCTGGGAAAGATTGAAGGCGGGAGGAGAAGGGGACGACACAGGATGAGATGGTTGGGTGGCACTATCAACTCAATGGGAGTAAACTATTTGAGTAAACTTTGGGACTTGGTGATGGACAGGGAGGCGTGGTGTGCTGCAGTCCATGGGGTCGCAAAGAGTCGGACACAATTGAGCAACTGAACTGAACTGAACATGATTCTTTCTCCTGCACTTGTGAACAGCACTAGTAGCAGAACCTTCTTTTGCTAAGACATGTCTCTGGGTAGTATGGCTGAAGCTATTTCTTTTATATCCCCCTCTCTCTTTTTGCACTTATTATTATATTAACTTCCTTGCATTTGTAAAATATTTCACAATTTGCAAAGAGTTCTCTCATGCATTTGCTTTGTCTTTAAATTTATTTTGTAGTAGATATTTGGATTTTCCCAACGAGTAGTACATATATAAAATCTCCTTCATAGTTTTCTCATATAGATTTAATAACTTCCCTAAGAGCAAAAGTGTAGCTAACTAAGAAGAAACTTCAAATCAGATTTTCCCAAGTGAATCCCAGGTTCTGTGTGTGTTCACTGACAAAAGAGCAAAGGGCAGGTGAGAAGTGCACTGATGCCTGCACCCTGCCTTCAACAGAAATACATCTCCCTATGGAATTACAAATTAGGATGAACCAGGACTTCAAGGATCCAACCCACTCATTTTACAAACAAAGAAACTGTTATAAGCAGTTTGAAAAGCATGACAAGTAAACACCAAGAGGACAAAAATGTCTTTTCTTAATGTAGTATATAAAACTCTATAAAAAAACAAATGGTTGATTTTTCAGTGATTCTGGTATATGGCTCTTATTCACAAAGATAGTATATTTTAATAATATGTCATCTCTAAAATATTTCTTAAGCTTCAACTATTATTATTGTTTTGGCTATTTCTAACTCTGTGTAAGTAAAGCAATATAAGTGGTATTGAAGAGATCAAAATAAAGTAAATACAATTAATTTTTGTAGTTCTAAATGTCAGGATCCTCAGTGATGAATTCAGATCTTGTTCCCTTCTGAAATAGTTGCAAGAAGCTAAGGCAAACAAATGGCAATTAAATGCTGTATGGATTCAAGACAGCTGTTATTTGTTAACAGTATTCACAGGTCATATTAAAGTCAGTGGGAAGAAGCAATGGGTGGGGAAATTTCTTCTTTCCAGATGGCTTCTGCAGCTTAGCCTGTCATAATTAAAGCCTGATGATGGAATATGAGTGTGTACATTAAGGCTTAAAGCTTTAAGTGGACAGGAAGATGTTCCCTAATACTTCGGGTCTGTTTGGGAAGAACACAGAAATTAGCATGCAAAGACTTAGGTTCCATTCCTGTCTGTGTGGTCTTGAGCAAGTGCTTTCTACTTTAGGCAAAGGAAAAGAAAAGAAAAAAATAAGATTAGTAGAAATATTATGTACCTAAAGTTAGATAGTGGTTGTGAAATTGTGAAATATTAATTATCTCTTAAAATTTAATTTAATAAATATTGCATACATAAATGTACATAATGGATACACACCAAGAATGCATCTTTTCTAAGTATTTCAAATCTATATTAGCAATTTCTAAAAATAATTGAATTGCTAGTTGTAGTGGCTGCCCACCATAAATAATCTAAAAATTGGAGTTAATGTTAAATAATTGTTTTCAAATTTTGAACAAAAATTGCAAATGTATCTAAGATAAATAAAACAAAAGAGATAAACCCCAGAATAGTTGGTTTTCTCCCTGGATGCACTTTCTAGATGTCAGCACAGAGATAGATAGTCCAAATAGGAGCATAGAAATCATGCTGAATAAAGGAAACAGACTGGTCGTTTAAAGTACTTGAAGTGGCTGAAATTGGTGGGATAAAGAGTAAAGAAAATTTTGCAGAGAAACAACAGGAGAACTGAGAATAGGAAGTAGTCAACCATTGAGTCTGTAACTTGCTCTAAGTATTTAAATCAATCACACACCATAAAAAATAGTCTGAATAATTTTTTGTTTAGTCATCACTGAGATATATCAGGATATCTGGTCTTCTGATTCTTTCTGGATTTGGGACATCTAAATCTCAATTCTTCACTCCTACTTTGACTTTTGAGAAAATCTCATACTATTATTCTAAAAAGAGATGCATACGGTGAAAAAAATAATCTAAGTCTCTAGTCCAAAGGATGGCTGAATCAGTACGTTAAACAATCACAATTCAAATTTTCTTATGAAAATACTCAAAATCTTAGTTNCTCATACTATTATTCTAAAAAGAGATGCATACGGTGAAAAAAATAATCTAAGTCTCTAGTCCAAAGGATGGCTGAATCAGTACGTTAAACAATCACAATTCAAATTTTCTTATGAAAATACTCAAAATCTTAGTTTTCATGTCTCTTAAACTTGTGCTTCTGTGAAACAGTACCTGTGTCATGAGTATGAGTGACATGACAAAGGGCCATTACTAATCTTTGTATTCACAAGCCATAACATCAAGTGCCAAAGCTTCCACGTAAATATTAAAAAATGTATTTTTTCAAATAACTATCATTCAAGTACTGATTTTTCTATTTTCATATTCATTAAGACATATGAACTACCTCAAGTACACAAAGAAGTAAAAGAGAAAAATAAAAGAAGTTTCGTAATGCAGTGATTAAGAACAAGGCCTCAAGAGACAAAATGCATGGGTTTAAACCCAGTTCAACCTTTTATTTACTGTGCAATTTTTAGGCAGCCTATTTAATTCTCCTGCCTCAGTTTTTATTCTATAAAATGGAAAGAACACAGTACTTTTCTTATGCGTGTGTGCATGCTAAGTTGCTTCAGTCCTGTCTGGTTCCTTGCAACCCCATGGACTGTAGCCCACCAGGCTCCTCTGCCCATGGCATTCTCCAGGCCAGAATACTAGAGTGGGTTTCCATGCCCCCTTCACTTTTTTAATAGATTGTTCTAATAATAGACATAAAGCAATTAATGGTATTAGTAACACTTCAGTAGATAGGAGGTATTTTAATATATAATAGCTTTGTCAAATTTTTATACTTGGCTGTATTTGTTTTAGATACCTGTCTCATTTTTAAGAGTTAAAATATGATTTGTATTTTTTCTTCCTTTTTTCCTCCCACAGGTAATAAATGAGTTTGGCTTTCATCGTTCTCATGACCATTGTAATTTTTATATAAATATGAAACTACAATTAATATATATTGTTTTATGTGCTAAATTTAAAATTCCATACTTAGTGCCAGTTTTAATAAATGAGAATCCTGATTTTTCAAAATGTGTGTTCTTTATATCACCTTTAGAAAGGAAAATCATATAATTGTATCTTCTACTGAGCAAAAGTTCAGCTTTTTATAACTTGGTGTACCAGAGAAAAGATCAGAAAAGCAAACAGCCTTATGTTATTTCTCAAAGTGTATGTTATATCTTTCATTTGCTAAAATGTCCCACAGTTATAAAGTGATTAAACTCTAAGCACAACTTAACATTTTAGTAACTTAGAACTGGAAAGCATTTTTTTTTTAATGATCTTGGACAAATATAATTGATTCATATCAAGCTGAGAAATGAGGTTTCAGTTTTGAGGTTCACATGAGGAACTGATGAGAAATTGGATATTGCTAACTGAAAAAAATCAATTAAATACTGTAATACTTAAGTAATAGCTGCGAGAGAGAAGGATAGGAAGAGGTAAAGTGAAAGGGGAGAGAAAGAGAGAAGAAAAGGAGAAACAGCTTCAACTAGACTATCCAGAGACGTGTCTTAGCAAAATGAGCTTCTGTTACTAGTGCTGTTCAAGAATGCAGAAGATAGGTAGCATGGGAATAAAGAAAACACTGTTTGAATGGTGCATCAGTTTGACTTGATGGACCCCTAGGGCTTTCTTGTTCTTGTATGAGAATGTACTTCTGTGTTCATTCATCAAAGGGGGTGCTATAGCATTTCATCATAACAGAAACACGGTATTTTAAAACTGAGCTCTCATGGAATCTGTTATAAATAGTCTCTTCATAAGATGCATATGGTTTTCTGTTTCTGTTTCCAAGGTGATTGTCTTACGTAACTCACCTTGAATTTAACTTACCCTACTTAACCACAACCACATAATATATGGGATTTTACATGCCAGAAAACACTTGCCTAATGAGGTCTTATGAATCAAAACAATGAAAGCTTCAAGCCAACAGACATTTCTTGTTTCAATTTTTCCCATCTGAATGATTTTAAATTAGTATTTTTTTTCTTCTTCTATCTCTTCTTTTTACTCTTTCTCTCTCACGCTGTTATTATTTTCTGAAAACTATTTTAGACAAAGACTTGTGCTAGGGAATTGAAGTGGCTAAAAAAGCAAATTATATAAACCATGTATTCAAGTATATTTTAATCTAAGCATAGAGGGTTCAGGCAAGCACATAAAGAACTGTGTATATAACTTAAAGATATTAAAAATCTTACTAGAGAATAAACAAACTAGTATGAGAACACTGAGAACGGGTAAGGAACATGCACTGATAATACCATAGGACTGAAAAAAAAACAAAATTAAGGTAGTTCAGAAAAAAATTATAGAAATTCAGTAATTGCAGGTGGATGAGAAATAGGACCATCCATGGTGATTTTAGGTAGGGGGGATGAAATACACTTTGGCTGCTGTAAAAGTTGTGAGAAGTAGCAGAAAGAGTAAAATAAAAGCTGACCATAGGGAATCCTAAACACTCAAGTCTGAATTTCACTAGGCAACAGGAAATATTGTAAGAATCTGAATAGCTAATCTGATAAGCTTTAGAGAATGCTTCCATTTTGAAAATATTTGAAATTTTCTTTGTGTTTTTGAAATTCAGAAAATTGCATGTGTATGTATGGATGTGGAGTGTTTCCAGAAATGTCTGCATTTTGTTACTGGTTTCTAGTATATTTCATTGTGTAATATTCAATATGCAATTCTGATCTCTCCCTTTGTTTTCAGTTTTCTGCTGTTTCATTTAAGACTTAATGTACCTTGTAGATCTGTCTCAATCATTCTGCCTTTTGTTCCCCTGGTCTAATTGTGACTGTCATAGCATCCTCCACTTTAGCCTATCAATCAGCCAAGCAGTAGTTACAAATTCTATTCTAAAATGCTATTTTTATCTACTAACAATCATTTGATGATTGCCCCTTGCTTACTTGCTTACAGGTTTAAATCAAGGTCTTTTTAACAAGAATTCAAGTACCTTTATTATCTGACTCATCCCTTTCTTTTCAGCCCAGTTTCCTATGCCTCAGAATTTTTTCCCGATGTAATGGTCATAAAGAAGTTATTCTTTCGATGACACTCATTTATGTCTTTGAATTTGCCATTGTCTCTACCAAGAGTGTTTTTATCCTCTTTGCCATTATATATATTTATC
Source organism: Neotragus pygmaeus (assembly GCA_006410875.1). NCBI lineage: Eukaryota > Metazoa > Chordata > Mammalia > Artiodactyla > Bovidae > Neotragus > Neotragus pygmaeus. The sequence goes on along the minus strand of SJYV01035405.1, from coordinate 4,775 downwards.
CTTCCTTGTTAGTACACTGTATCCAGGAGGGATTCCTTTCTGACTTCTGTAGGCACAATTACTTAACCTTCCTCTATAATTTTTTCATATAAATCTCTGATCATTTTGGTTTTTCATATGCAACTATTTGAAGACCTGTGTATCTATTTCACTAGATTATAAATTCTTTGAGTCAATGCCTTCCTTATAATAGGATAGTAGCAGATATAGAGAAAACATAAATTTTTGTTGATTGGATGAATGAATAAATTATCCATTCTAGAGGACAGTATTGGGTACATAATAAAATAAATATCTGTTGAGTGGATGAGTGACATCTTAGGATTTTTGTACTCCCCCCAAGTAAAAATCTTCTGTTTGTTATTAGTATATATTCTTATTTATATTTTTATCTTGAATCCTCATTTAATTATGGATCATTTGTGAAATTTGTCATAGTTGAATTGATCATGGAAATAGGATAACTTTTCTGCTTCCATAAATTTAGAAAATAACAGTGTCTTATCCTATAATTGTGTATTAAGTATGCTTCAACACAACACAGAGAGCAATTATTAATATAGACAAGGATATAAAAATGGTGGTGGTGGAACCTAAAAAGAATTAATTATAGAGAGAATAAAAATTGATTCTTTTCTGCCAGATCAGAACCATGACAGTAGGCTAGAAAAGGGCAGCAAAGTTCAGAAATCTAGACTTGACAAAATGGTCTGCAATGATGGGAAGTATGCCTACAGTGGAAGGTATGTGTAACATTTAGTAATGGAGAAATAGAGGAGGCCCAAGAAACCAATCTGCTGTGTTTATACCAGGGACAGTAGCTTAGACAAGAGGCAAAGTAAAAATCAAGTAACAAAAATACGGCTTGTGCTTTCATTACCACATTCTAATTTTGAAAAATTCTATGTGGTATAGCTCACTAGAGAGAAATAATACCCAAAGAGGAAACCACTGGGAAAGAAAAAAGCCAAGACTTTTCTCAGATAACCCAAATAAGATGAAGGTAAGGAAATCAGATTGACAGAGGGAGAGCCAGTAAGGTGTCAACATAGAAGGCAAGGCCAAAAACAAGGGCTAGTTCAGTTCAGTACAGTTCTGTTCATTTGCTAAGTCGTGTCCGACTTTTGTGACCCCATGAATTGCAGCTCCACAGGCCTCCTTTTTCATACTGTTCAGGGGGTTCTCAAGGCAAGAATACTGAAGTGGTTTGCCATTCCTTTCTCCAGTGGACCACATTCTGTCAGACCTCTCCATCATGACCCGCCCATCTTGGGTGGTCCCACGGGCATGGCTTAGTTTCATTGAGTTAGACAAGGCTGTGGCCCTAGTGTGATTAGATTGACTAGTTTTCTGTGATTATGGTTTCAGTGTGTCTGCCCTCTGATGCCCTCTTGCAACACCTGCTTCTTACTTGGGTTTGTCTTACCTTGTCAGACTTTATATTTTTGGTCTCCAAAATCATTGCAGACGGTAACTGCAGCCATGAAATTAGAAGGCACTTACTCCTTGGAAGGAAAGTTATGACCAACCTGGATGGCATATTCAAAAGCAGAGACATCACTTTGCCAACAAATGTCCGTCTAGTCAAGGCTATGTTTTTTCCATTGGTCACGTATGGATGTGAGAGTTGGACTGTGAAGAAAGCTGAGCGCTGAAGAATTGATGCTTTTGAACTGTGGTGTTGGAGAAGACTCTTGAGAGTCCCTTGGACTGCAAGGAGATCCAACCAGTCCATCCTAAAGGAGATCAGGCCTGGGTGTTCTTTGGAAGGAAAGATGCTAAAGCTGAAACTCCAATACTTTGGCCACCTCAAGCAAAGAGTTGACTCATTGGAAAAGAATTTGATGCTGGGAGGGATTGAGGGCAGNGTCTAGTCAAGGCTATGGTTTTTCCAGTGGTCATGTATGGATGTGAGAGTTGGACTATAAAGAAAGCTGAGCACCGAAGAATTGATGCTTTTGAACTGTGGTGTTGGAGAAGAGTCTTGAGAGTCCCTTGGACTGCAAGGAGATCCAACCAGTCCATTGTAAAGGAGATCAGTCCTGGATGTTCAGTGGAAGGACTGATGTTGAAGCTGAAACTCCAATACTTTGGCCACCTGATGCGAAGAGCTGACTCATTTGAAAAGACCCTGATGCTGGAAAGACTGAGGGCAGGAGAAGGGGATGACAGAGGATGAGATGGATGGATGGCATCACTGACTCAATGGACATGGGTTTGGGTGGACTCCAGGAGTTGGTGATGGACAGGGAGGCCTGGCGTGCTGCCGTTCATGGGGTCGCAAAGAGTCATAGACAGCTGAACTAAACTGAACTGAATGTTAGTCTTTCAACTGTCCAACCAGCCTCTGCTCTAGTCACCCTATGCCCTCTTCAAAGTTCCTGGCACCTAGCAGACATGATCCCTGGTTTTCTCTGTCTCTCTCCAAACCTTCATTACTGCCTCTAAGTCTGTCTTACCTGAAAAACTCTTAAGGTTTTTGTCTCTAGTTATTACCTAATTTAGTTATCCCATAAAACTATTCTGAATTCCCATTCCTCCATAAAGCTTCCTTAATTCTTCACACTCACACTAATAGAACACCCTCAATTAGTAACTTAAGTTTTTTTTTAAAGTATAGTTGATTTACAATGTTGTGTTAATTTCTGCTGTACAGCAGTGATTCAGTTATATTAATAGATGTATGTATCTTCTTCCATTATGGAAGACACAATACACATATTAATATATATGTATTACACATATAGGATATTATACACATATAATATATCTATCCTCTTCCATTATGTTTTATCACAGTTATTAAATATAGTTCCCTGTGCTATACATAGAATCTTGTTTATCCACGCTATATACACCAGTGTGCATCTGCTAGTCTCAAAGTCCCACTCCAACAATCCCTCTTCCCCATCTCTCTTGGAAACCACATGTCTGTTCCCTATTCTGTGAGTCTGTTTTGTAGGTTAGTTGATTTGTGTCATATTTTAGATTCCACATATACTCACTAGTAGCTTTCAAGTCAGTTGGCACCTTCATATGTTCTAGAATGTTATCAGTCAAGAATCTTAACTCATAATGAGAGCTGATACTTACATAGTGCTTATTCTGTATCAAGCACCAATCTACTTTATAATAAACTCATTCACATCAACTTTATGAAGTAGAAACTATTAAAATTCCTATTTTCAAGTGAGGAAATTGGGGCACAAAGAGGCCGTATAATCTGCCCACTTAGTAAGTGGCAGAATTGGGAATCAAATCCAGACACAATGGTTCCATAGTCCATATGCCCTCAACCACTAACCCTTACTATAGGTTCCCTTCAGTTCAAAAATTCCTATACAATATCTAGATCACCCTCATCATCTGATCAAAGAGAAACAAAGGAGGAGAGATATTCAGTTACAAAAAGTTACATAGCAATGTTTTTCAAAACTGAACATGCTGTGAATCACCTACGGGTCTTTTAAAATGCAGATTCTAATTTAGTTGATATAAGATTAAGACTGAGATTTCACATTTTTAACAAGTCCCCCCATGATGCTGACTTCACTGGTCCATGTATTTCACACCAAGGGACAAGAACAAAGAGAAACATAAGCTGAGACTGGAACTCAGTTTTGACTTATTCCCTTCACTCTTATCCCAAACATTATGCTAATAGTTAAGGAGGAAGAAAAATGTGACTAAGAGAATTGACTGGGAAAAATTTTACTTCATTTTCAATCATCTTTTTGCTGATCATGAAAGGCAAGTACAGTTTATGATGCTTTTTTGCACATACATTTTAATTTTGTAGTAGTATAAAAAATACATTTAGGGACTTTGCTTGTGGTCCAGTGGTTAAGAATCCACCTTGCAATGCAAGGGACATGAGTTCAATCCCTGGTCAGGGAACTGAGACCCCACACGCCACGGTGCAACTAAGCCTGTGCACCCACAATGAAAGATCATGCCACAACTAAGACCCAACATAATCAAATAAATAAAAATTTTTTTTTTTACAAAGTACATTTACATAGCACAAAACTTTACTGGTTCTCTCAGATCTGCCTGAGCACTGAGCTTGTCCAAGATTTATCACCTATAAATTTACTACTCATTTCTCTGTATCCCATTGATTTGCTGCTCTGGGTAGTGCCTTGGGAATACAGGATTGAAGGAGGAAAGAGTATGTGGTAGGAAAACAAGCTCTCCAAGATACCAGAAAGCTGGAGCCTGGACACTACTTGTGAATATTTGAGCGTTCAGTCTAGTTTTTCCTCAGAATCAGTTCATCACTGAATTAGACTAGACAACCAGAGTCCCAGATGTCTTTATTTTAATTTTTTTACAGTGGGGTATATATTTGCTAAAGAAAAGTGAAAGTTGCTCAGTTATGTCTGACTCTTTGTGACCCCATGGACTATGTAGTCCATGGAATTTTCCAGGCCAGAATACTGGAGTGGGTAACCCTTCCCTTCTCCAGGTGATCTTCCCAACCCAAGGATCGAACCCAGGTCTCCTGCATTGTGGGCAGATTCTTTACCAGCTGAGCCACAAGGGGAGCCTAAGAATACTGAAATGGGCAGCCTATCCCTTCTCCAGTGGATCTTCCTAAACCAGGAATTGAACTGGGGTCTCCTGCATTGCAGGAGAATTCTTTACCAACGGGGCCATCAGGGAAGCCCATATATTTCCTAGTTCAGTTCAGTTCAGTCGCTCATTTGTGTCTGACTCTTTGTGACCCCACGAATCACAGCACGCCAGGCCTCCCTGTCCATCACCAACTCCCG
>SJYV01035404.1:69980-87201 GCA_006410875.1 Neotragus pygmaeus | reverse complement strand
GTCCTTATCCAATAACAATACTTTCAGGTATAAAGGCAAAATAAAGACATTTTCAGAATTTAAAAAAAACAAATTGAGAGAATTTATCACTATCAAAACAGTACAACAAGAAAAGTATAACAAAGTTCCTTAGGGACATGTTACCAGATAGATGACTATAAAACTCAGACATACACAAAGGAATCTTTGTTTCAGAAATAATAAACATTTATGGAGGTGGAACCAAGATGGCACTGTACTCATCTCCTCCCATGGAGCAAAAAATTACAACTATGTAGAGACCAACTCTCTATGAGAATGACTTGAAAACTAACAGACAAGATGCTATACAACTAAAGATTTAAAGAAGGAGCCATAATGAAAACATCAGGAGGGGTGAAGACACAGTCTACTCAGGACACACACTCCCAAGTCTGCATCCCACAGATGTGAGGTAGTGGTCATCACAACAATAGTGGTCCTCCCCAGGGAGCAAGGAGTCTGCACTCTGCATCAGGCTTCCCAGCCCACAGGCCTTGTGCCAGGAAGTTGGGCCCCCAGAATGTCTAATTCTGAAAACAAGTTGGGCTTAAGTTCAGGAGAACAAGAGGGCTGTAGGAAATAGAGCCTCTGCTCTAAAACATGCATGCAAAATCTCACATACTCTAACTACAGTGCAGAGGCAGTTATATCATAAATGAGTCACGGGTATGGAATATACAGCATATGGAATATATGGTCAATAATATTGTAATATCTTTGCATGGGGACAAATGGTAACAAGACTTATTATGGTGATCTCTGTAATATATTTAAATGCTGAATCACTATGTTGTACACCTGAATTAACATGATACTGTGTATCAAATATAGTTCAATAAAAATAATAATAAATTTAATTAGATTTATTAATGATATGAAAATTGATGTGATATAAATAAAATGTAATAGGCATACTTTTCTTTACTTATCTACTGAAAACAACTAAATTTGAATAAAATTTATAAAACAAACATAAGATGTCTCTGAAAGTTAAAGAGAAGGTAAATAGGCTATGATCTTGAGACCCAAGGAATGACATAATGGTGATTTTCTTGGGTTTTCTCTTTGCTTCAAAGATTTTAGAGTAGGAGTAGGCTTTCTTTTCAATTTTTTATATAGAAGTCATTAAAATTTTTCATTTACTATCAAAGGCAACCTGCCAAGGTAGAGACAGCAACAAACACAATATTATCTAAACAAAATGGAATAAAACTAGAAATTAATGGTTAAACCATAAAACAAAAGTATTTACCAACTGGAAGTGTAAAACTCTTTCTTAAACATCTCTTTTTTCAAAGAGTGAAACCAAACACAGGTTACAGAGTATCTAGAAAATAATGTGAATAGACATACTACACATGAGCATGAGCATCGATGTAATGAAAGACAAATCTGGCTAGACAAATTCTGAAATTCAGAAAGACAAGTTCTGTCTGAAATATACCTCTTACTTCTGTTTGGGGGATAGCTTAGCAAAGAACTGACAACAGCTGAAATGAGTCCATCTGAAGAGAGGCATCAGCATCTTTCTATGAAGTCATCATTTCTAACAAATAAAGCAGCTCTCAGGACCCTCTGTATGCTGTCTTTGGCCTTTGGTTTGCATTGTTTCTAATGATGTCCATGGATNTCTTACTCATTAGAGTTCAGTAGAGCCATCTCTTGGTTATTTATTATAGCAGTAGAGTGGCTGGGGAGGGGGGGAGGACATTTAGAATCGAAGCATGATTTCCCCAAATAATTCAAATTAGATCTTGTTGAGAACTAAATTAAGAGAAGATCCTGTTAACCTGAGTACCTTCTGAGCACATTGCTGCTGGTGACGAATTAGCCTGGTCAGCCAGCTGTGAACTTGTGGATGGATAGAAACGCCCGGGATTAAAGCGTTCTGATAGAGAACCCCGTGGTAAACAAGTGATCTGAGTTATGTAAACGAGCTGTTTTCAAAGCTGCTGGGAAGTGGAGCTGATTGAGGGAAGTCAGGCTGGTTGAAGCCCCGTGGATTAGTAGCACCTGTGAGTGATTCTCGGCAGAGCCTGCTGGGAGCCCATGGCTCCTTAGGAGCGTCAGGGTCAGAAGTCTGCACTAGGTCTCTGGCCCCTCGATGTAACCGACTTTCTTCTGGAAAGCCAAGAAGAGGGTCACCGGGGCCGCGTGTAACCTCAGGCAGGCAGCCCCGGCCTGGGGGTGGCCTTCTTGGAGTGCAGCGGCCGTTGGTCTTCTGAAGTGACCTACGGGAATGCACACTCATTTCCCTTACTTGGGGTGAGGGCTTGCGTTAGTCAGGAAGGGCCGCCTGCTGCTGGGGCTGCAGGAAGTCTGGTCCCTTGGTGTAGTTTCTCGAGCCTTTCTCAGGAAGTGTTATGACTGTTGCTCTTTTCTCATCACTTCACCTCTTTACGTTTAAGTGTGTGTGACGGGGGTGGGGTGGGGGTTTCTTAAAAAGCAGTTTCTGAAAATAATGGCAGTCCAGAGTTCTGTTTCTTTTAAAAGCTGCTTTCTTTTTCTTGTCGTTTTGTCCCGATTTGGGTGGGACCTAAGCCACAGCATGTGTATCACAAATCTTATCGTACAGTTCCCAGAGAGTTTGTGGACATTCAGGCCGCGACCCTGAGTGCGGGACACTTGGGTGACACCCTTGCGTGGCACAGGGGGCAGAGCTCCTCTGCTGTCCGTGGTGGATTTGTGGTTGATGTAGGAGACAGTCCTCCAGTACCCCCCCTTTTTTTTTCTTCAGAGCCCCACAGCCCCTGTTTTGCGGAGACCCTAGGAGGCTGGCCTGCTTCCTCGTGTCCACAGGTTGCGGGAGGCACCGCTGCTGCCCCCAGGGAGCCCCAGTGTCCTCTGCGGCTGTGAGAGCTGCGGGTGGCCTGGTGGAGGCGAAGTGCAGACCCCGGCGGGATTCTCGGGTGTCAGCTTTCCCTGGCACCTCCGCAGTCCCCGTGAGGATGCGTGAGGGCTTGGTCGGACCTCCAGGCGCACTGTCTTTCATCCTGGTCAAGGGCGGGGGGCAGTATGTGTGGCGGTTCTCCCCCCGGAGTGCGTGCAGTTTCAGAATGTTGGCGGAATGGAAAACTCCAGTCCTCCCACACACACGAGCAATGCCTTCTCCCATTTCCCTGGGCTTCCCTTGCACAGAGGGGTGTTGACGGTGTCTCAGCAGCTCTTCTGCCCTCTCTCTCGGTTCTGCTGGCTCCTCTGAGCCCGGTCCTGCTGCCATGCGGTACATCTCATGAGTCGCTGCAGTGCACCGTCCTGTCTAGGACAGCCGGGCAGGGTTCTGCCGTCCTTGTTCCAATGGCGGGTCTGTCCGCGGACAGAAGCGTCATGGAGGGTCAGGTGTGGATTCCTCTTGGAGAGGCTGGGAAGAAGCCTCCCTCTCTTCCCCGCTGCCCCGCTTCATACTCACTGTGCCTGCCTAGTCGCCCCCCACCCTCTCACCGTGTGCCTCCAGGCCCCTCTCTGGGTGGAGGGAGTGGCCCCAGGTCACAGGTCCAGCGCACTCCCCAGCTCAGGGAAGCAGTCTTCAGGTCCCACAGGAAGCCCTCCATCATGAGGCTGGCCCTCTCCGTGAGCCTGGTGTCCTGTAGAGAGGTTGCTCTCCCATCTCGCCTTCAGAATTGTGAGCTGAGGATTGTTTGCAGCTGAGGGCTGTAGCGAAGCCGTTCAGCTTGCCTGAGTTTGAGTTCCAGGGCCCGCCCTTGCTCTGGCCAGAGCCCTGTCCTCTAAACTCCCCTGCAACCCAGAGTCAGGGCAGGAGAGGGAGGCAGAGCCTTATCTGGCCCCCCCAGCCCCTGCCACTTCCTCCTCCCTGTAACTGGAAATGGGAGCTTGATGGTATCTAGAAAGATGATTCAGGGGAGTGCAGGGCTCGGTGTGGAAACTGTGTGTGTGAAGGTCTAGTTCTCTAAATGGTGAGTGTGACAGCTCTGCTTTCTTTGTAGAGTAACCACAGCTCCCTGCCTCCTCTCACCTTGCGGGGTTTAGGGTTTTGACCTGGGACAGCTGCTTGGGGTAGGGAGAATTGCTTGTACAGGTGGTGGGGGCCCCTGGAGGCTGGGATTAGCATGCAGCAGGGGCTGTGGCTGGCACGGGGGGAGACCGTTTCTGAGAAGATTCCCAGGAGTCCCTCGTGGAAAGCGAGAACTCACCCCCATGGGGATCTGGCTGAGATGATCGGAGAACGTGGGCCCCTGGGCAGCACCCCCGCCCCCGAGGGCTGGCTGCTTCTGCCCTGGCAGGGCGACAGTTAGATTTTGAGGGTCTGGGGCCTGGGTGTGGTTCCCCCTGCCTGTGTTGACCTTGTGGGGCCTTTATTAAACTCTGTGCTCCTTTTCCAAGCATCTTCCTCTTTGGAATGTAAAGCTGCCTCTCTAGGGTTGGGTCTCCACCCCCAATTAGTCCCTGAAACCTAATTGGCTTTCAGTTCCTTCTCTCTAACAAAAATAAACCTGTCGGTACACAGGTTAAACAGGAAACGGGAAAAAAGCCCTCAGCAGAGCTTGGAACCTGGCCCACGTGGGAGCTTCCCGGGAGAGCCGCCGCAGAACGCCCGGCAGGCCCGAAACCTGCCCGCGGTGGCCCCCAGCAGGCTGGTCTGCTGAGCCCATCTCGTGGGTGGCAGGGCCCCAGCCCTGCTGCGCTCACCGTGTGTCTTCTCTGGACTGCCTGTTGAGCCCCTCCTGGGTTTTTCTGGCGCGGGTGGGTTTTGGCAGTCCTACCTCTTTCCTTTGCATGCACCTGTCCTGGCTGGGGAACCCCCGCCCCCACNATTGTTTTCACCAGAACTTTATTGAACAATGTTAATCACCATTTTGTTCCACTACCTTCTGCCAATTTTCAGGCAACTTCATAATCCCATCTTCCCAATACTTTATCCTTTTAAGCAAAGCAAGCTGTTCCAGGTACCTTAACAGTCTTCCAGGGAATTGAGATTTTTTTCCATTAAGAGAACTTTGTAAAGACCCAAATGCATGGAAATCCGAAGGTGCAATGTCTGGTGAGTACAGCAGATGAATCAGAACTTCCCAGTCAAGCTGTCACAGTTTTTGCCTGATCATCAAAGAAACGTGATCTGATGGCAGATGACGCACTGTCTGTTGACTAATTCTAGACACTTTGTCGAGTGCTACTTTCCCTTGGTCTAACTGGGAGCACTACGCTTGTTGGAATTGCTTGGCTTTCCAGAGGAGCTCATAATCGAGGACTGGCTCCCTTCCAATCCCACCGTATCTACACCACCACCTTCTTTAGATGAAGACTGGCCTGGATTAAGTGAGCTCATAATCGAGGACCGGCTCCCTTCCAATCCCACCGTATCTACACCACCGCCTTCTTTAGATGAAGACTGGCCTGGATTAAGTGTGGCTGGTGGTGTTCATTTCACTTGCCCCATGACCTCTTCTGTTTTGCCTGGTGGTACAGTATCCACTTTTCATCACCTGTTACATTGCCCATTTCTGTTCTGAAAATGAATGTTTTCATTACATTTAAGTAGAGGATCATGTGCAGAAGTACGGTCAAGGTTTCTTTTGCTTATGTAGAACTCAAACATCAAAGCAAATAACATAATCAAACTGGTGCAACTGATTTGCAAACTTGAGTTGNTTCTGAAAATGAATGTTTTCATTACATTTAAGTAGAGGATCATGTGCAGAAGTACGGTCAAGGTTTCTTTTGCTTATGTAGAACTCAAACATCAAAGCAAATAACAATCAAACTGGTGCAACTGATTTGCAAACTTGAGTTGGATATTTTGAAATATGTTGGCTATCTCCTGCATGGTATAATGGTGATTGTTCTCAATGTCTCAATTTGATCGCTATCAACTTCAACTGGTCTACCCGACTGTGGAGCATCATTCAGCAAGAACTGCCAACTTCACAAACCTCTTTTGACACATTCCATCAGTCAGAACACCTCCATACACTGCACAAATCTTTTTTTGCATTTCAGTTGCGCTTCTACCTCTCTTGAAATAATAAAGCATAATATGTCAAAAATATTTTCTTCCATTCTCAAAATTGCTACACAAAAATTCATCAATTTTGGTAACTTTTTAAAAATGCACACTGATGTACAGTTGTCACAATACAATCTAACAAAACTGTTTTGAGTGATGTTAAAGACAACTAAGTGCTACCAGAACCAGCTTATGGAAAAAAATGAATGAACCTTTTGGCCAACCCAATACATTCTACTGATAGTCAAATACAAAACCTAAAAACAAGATGAAACAGGACTACTAAAAAGTGTGAATGAATGCTTCAAAGACAATGGAAAAGTAAAGTTAGTCTACTTNCTTCCTGTCTGAATCCCACCAGGGGATCAAAACTCCTTTCGAGGGAGGGTTGTTGTGAGGCTTCCCCTGCAGCTCAGGCATTGGCAGCTCCCCTGTGTGATGACTTGAAGCAGTTTGTGTATTTTGACTTTTCCTGAATCAGTCTTAGCGGTTTCTTTTGTGTTCTTAGATGATTTCAGGTGTGTAAGCTGCTGAGGCCATCAGGTTTGTGGGCGGCGGGCCCCGGGCTGGCCGTGCCTCCCCCGAACAACACCGGTGCTCACGTGACCACTTGGACTGAGGCCCGAGTTGGCACTTGGCTTCTCCTGGGTTTGTCTGTGGCAGAGAGGTGTTTCCTCATCTTGCTTTTTGGGAGTGGCTCTGAGTGTTTGTTCATCGGAAGAGCGTGGGGGACTGGGTGCATGGCCTGGGGCACAGGTATTGCCCTGGATCTGTTTTATCTGGTCTGAGCGATGTAAGTGCTCTGAGGCTGGGAGATGAGTTGACCTTACGATGCTGAGGGGTTTTCCACCTCAAGCAGACTATTTAATTACTGAGTATTACACTTTTGGGGCTTCCCAGGTGGCGCTAGTGGTAAAGAACTCACCTGCCAATGCAGGAGACATAAGAGATGTGGGTTTGATCCCTGGGTGGGGAAGATCCCCTGGAGAAGCCATGGCAACCCACTCCAGTATCCTTGGCTGGAGAATCCCAGGGACAGAGGAGCCTGGTGGGTTGCAGTCCGTAGGGCCTCAAAGAGGCGGACGCGACTGAAGCCACTTAGCGCACGTTAGACTCTTTAGGCTCCTCTGGGGCTTCACGATGAGCGTCGAGCACGTTCCCATTCTCATGGTTTTCCGCTGGACTGAAGGCCCTCCCTGCTCCAGAAGGTGGCCTGGAGCGCAGCAGAAGCAGAGCCTCCGTTTTGGGAAATCGAGGCTGCAGGCTCTCGTTTGCACATCTAGGCCTTTCATTTGCTGCTCTTTGAAGGGAAGCTGGAGGAGAAGTGTAGCAAGAGATGCCTGGGAGTGTGGTCCCCACCTCCTCAGAGGCAGCGGGAAGGGCCCTCTGCTCGGAGGCCTGTGGTGAACCCCGGCTTCCCAGGGTCCAGAGCCGGTGCCTTCCACCCGTTGACTGAAGTTTTCTTGGCAGTGAGTCGCCGTGACGGCCCGGTGGGCTTTCTGGGAAGCCCAGCTGCCGGCCATCTGGCGTGTGTGTGGAGGGACATTCACGAACCCTGGGAAGAGTCAGTGTTTTATCAGGAGACAAGTGAATGAAATCATCTTCCTGGAATCTGTGGCCCTGCAGGCCTCGGGGTGTTTAGCATCCTCTCCCTAGAGTCCCTCCTAAGGCTGTGGTGAAGGTCACAGGCTGAAGAGGATTTTCCTGCTGCTCTTTGCTGGAAGCCAGGCAGGGATGAGGCTCAGCAGACCGGGGGCCCTTCCCTGCGGGCTCGGCCTCAGTGGCGTGGAGCCCGCCAGAGCTGGGGTGTGACCCCGAGGAGGCTGGGTCCAGTGGTGAAGTGGCTGGGTCCGGTGTTGTCACCGCTGGCTCCTCTTGAGACGGTCCCGTCCCCGGCCTCTTCCAGCTTCTCTTTCTGTGTGTGCTGTGCTCAGTCGCTTCTGGCGTGTCTGACTCTCTGTGACCCCACGGACTGTAGCCCACCAGGCTCCTCGGTCCATGGGATTTCCCAGGCAAGAATACTGGAGTGGGCTGCCAATTCCTTCTCCGGGGGATCTTTCTGACCGAGGGATCAAACCCATGTCTCTTAAACGTTCCCTGCATTGGCAGGCAGGTTCTTTACCACTAGTACCACCTGGGAAGCTGAGTATTAAAGAGGAAACTTATTTATTTTTTTTCTGCTTCCTTCTCTAAATAAAAGGCCGTTTATCTCATCAGAGAACCAGGGGTCTGGGTTGCAGTCACCAGACTGAGACCAGACCTGCCCTTGCTCTGGGTGGCCTGTGGCAGCTTTCTGCAGGTGAGTTTGTTGGGAGTATTAACCAGGTGATGGCCTTCTGAGTTTACTTGTGGCTGCTCTAAACTTTTGTTTGCAATCAGCATAAAGTTTGGGGCTTATCTATAGGCTTTGGCACTTGTTAAGTTGCTTGACTCGTAGGGGCTGAAGAAAAACTCCTTGCAGGGTTTGACTGGGGCTCATTTAAAATGGTCTAGAAGATCGGAAGTTCTCAAAAAGAAAAGATTACTGTTTTTTCCCCTACTTGCCCGCAGGAGCTGAGAGACGTGCGAGGAGGTCTCTGAGACGGTGACGGGCTGTGTGTGTCTCCCCAGGTCGCCATGGCTGCCGCTGGCTCCTGCGGTCACCGCGCCTCCCTGCTGCCTGTGTGCGGAGGGTGTGCATCGCTTCCAGTGGATCAGAAACCTGGTTCCGGAGTTTGGCGTCTCCAGCTCTCACGTCAGGGTGCTTTCTTCCCCAGCAGAGTTTTTTGAGCTCATGAAGGTAAGTCGTGTCTAAGGGAGAGAGGTTCAGGTGTGGGGTTAGAGGTTCGGTGAGTGGGGGCATAAGGTTGGGTGAGCCCTGAGCCAAAACACCCGTCGTAGAAGCTTTCGATGGCGGCTCAGCTCTGTCTGTCGGGAGTCAGGCTCACACCTGGCAGAGCCACGCCATGACCAGAGGCTCCCTGCATGGCGGAGGTCTCAGGTGGAACAGTTCAGAGCGTGGGGGCCCCGTGAGGGTCGGCTCCCAGGTGTTGGTTCTCGTGGACAGGTTGAGTCCCTCTGTTCCATGTCGGCGACGGAGGCTAGCTGGGAGGTTAGTGAGAGCTTGGGGACCACGTGGGCACATTCCTGCTGAGGCTGTCCGCGCTGTGCGTGTCCAGGGGCGTGGGGGATGGACCTCATTCTGGTCAGGGCAGGGCAGACCCCCTAGGGGTCCCTGGCAGCGTCTCCAGAACCCAGTTGCTCCAGTGACCTACGGGGTGGGATTTGATACGTAGGAAGTGGCTGGAAGCCTCTTCAGCGGAGAACATTTACAGAGAACTGATACGTAGGAAGTGGCTGGAAGCCTCTTCAGCGGAGAGCATTTACAGAGAACTGAGAAGTCTGGGCGTCTGGTTTTTAGGTCCCAGGGTTCTGGTGATTCTACCTGAAGTTTGTACCTTCCGTCTCCTGGTAGACACGCTAATCTTTGCATTTAGGAGATTCAGGTGTTTGTACATTACACAGGCGCTCATGTCGTGGCTAGTTGTTTGTGGTTAAGCTGCTAATTGGAATGAAGTAATGCAGTGCTCACTGACTTTTCTTCACGTGGATTCTGAGGATATGGACGAGGATGTTGGCGTCAAGGTGTGGTGCGGTCAGGAGGAGTGCTGGGAGGTACCGGGAGGTGCAGGTGGACTCTCTGCACAGCCACTCTAGCTCATTTGCAGCTTGCATGCCTTTTTGTCCGAGAGGTGCGGGTGGACTCTCTGCACAGCCACACTAGCTCATTTGCAGCTTGCATGCCTTTTTCTCCGGGAGGTGCGGGTGGACACTCTCTGCACAGCCACTCTAGCTCATTTGCAGCTTGCATGGCTTTCTCTCCTGTGCCCTGTTGTCTTGTAGATCTCCACTCAATTTCCCACCAGCTTATTCCATTATGGGGTGTGTGCGCACGCGCGTGCGTGCGCTCGCACTCCCCCTGTCCCCTCTGCTCTGCTCGACTCTCCCGTTTGTCCTTGTTTGTGTAGAACTGATGCTGAAACTGTTTACTCTCTGCTCCTGCTTGGTCCTCTGCTTGGCTTGAAGGAACAGATTTTTCAAAGGAGGCCGGTCCTGGTGTCCCAGTCAACTCCTGGGAAACAACAGGCTGTCCGCCGGGGTCTCTTGGCCTGGAGATGGGCCATGCTCTCATCTGCCCGGGGTGATTGGGGCTGCCTAGTCCGGGACGGGCCGGAGGGATGAGGCCAGGAGGAAGTCGAGGCCACTGTTTCCTGCCTCCTGCACTGAGTCGTGGGCAGGTTCCCTGGCCCATTCCATGCGAAGCAGTTGAGTTTCTTCCTGGGACAGAGTGGCCCGTGTTCCCCGAGAGGAGCGTACGCGTGGTGCCTGCGTGTGCCCAGGCCTTCGTTACAGCCGAGCTTGTACCAGGGGACCCAGCGTCACAGCAGACGGTTGCATTGTCTTCTGTCATTTGCTGCCCGAACTAAATCCCCTTTCTCCTTACTTACTTTCCTCTTTCCTGTCTTCATGCTCACTTTCCCCACAAGCAACCATCTAGTAAATAACAAAATGAAGGAAATAGCAAACATAGGAAGTTCTTTGTTTGTTCCTTGCATAGAAGCCTTTCCTAGTGTTGTGCTGGTCTGTTATCTCATCAAGACACCCCTCTTCCTCTGTTGACAGTGCAGGCCGTGGGGGCCACGTGGGAAAGCAAGCTGGAGTGTGCGTCCTGCCTCTCCAGGTGCCCTCACCAGCTTGCCCTTCTTCCTGCCTTTGACCTCCTCTAGGGCCTGGCCGCTCGGCTCCTGAGAGGAGTCTGGTGTCCTGTGGCTGGAACGGGTCTCAGGAGAGGATGTTTGAACTGAGGCGTCATCTTTGGATGTTGAGTGTTCTGTTGGTGTGTCTAGCTAGGTACCTGTCTGTCTGCATTTCAGAAGTGTTACGTGCTCGTTATAAAACCTTCGTGCAGATGGGGGTGGAGTGCAAGTCTGTACTCCCTCCTCTGCTTCTGCCTCTTGGCCACACACACACATATAGCGTGCGTGGGGGTGGTGGCAGGGCCGCGCACTTGGTGCTCAGTGACGTGCGTCTGTCTCTGCACTGCACTGGGTACCTCCCCTCAGGCCATGTGCACGGGCCTCCTTCCTTCTCGAGGCTGCGCTGTATCTTGTAGCATGGCTAGCTCATGCTTTACTTTCAGGCTGCGTATTTTAAATTAGAGTTGTGGGTCCTTATTTGTGAGATTACCACACACATTTGGGTCTTGCTTTAAATATTAATTGGTGAAGATACAGGGTAGTTCAGCTTGGAGTGTTACTTCTTTCAAGCATCAAAGGACTATATCTTTCTTAGCGAATATGAAAATGATGACTGTGAGGGACTTCCCTGGTGGTCCTGAGATCTCTGCACACCTGTGCAGGGGGCCCAGGTTCAATCCCTGGTCAGGGACCGAGATCCTGCGTGGAGCAATTAAAAGATCCCACGTGCCACTGCTGGAGATCTGGCACAGCCAAATAAATAAAAGTAAATGTTTCTTTTTAAAAAATCATAACAAATGACTGAATTTTGAATTGTTTCTTTTCTTCAGGGGCAGATAAAAGTAGCCAGGAGGCGGGTCGTGATGGCGTCCCTCTACCTGGGGATAGGTCCTCTGGAACAGGAGCTGGTAAGGCCTGGAGGAGCCCCGGAGGCGGCAGTGGGTCACCCTGAAGCCGCAGGCCGTGTGGCGCCGTGGGCTGGGGGAGAGCCACCCTCTGGGGCCACCATTGCAGGCCCGCTGTTTTTCTTGTGGCCCCAGATTCTGGGGTGGTGGGGAGATGTGATCCTGGGCCTTCTGGCCTCGCTGGCCCGTGTCCTCCTCGGCCTGTACAGGGGCCCCAGGCTGTCGCTCTGCCAGGCCGGGGCTCCGGAAAGTGCCACCCGCAGGCCAGATCTGGCCACCGCCTGTCTGTGGCCTGTGGGCTAAAGCTGATTTTCACAATCTCAGTGTAGGGCAAAAAGTCAAAAGAGGAGTAGTAACTGCCGCATGAAAAGCACGTGAAACTCAGATTTCTGTGTCCATACATAAAGCTTTATTGGCGCCTAGCCGCTCTCCCCCGCAGAGCCAGACGCGCCCGAGCCGCACGCGTGCTGCTCTGCATCGCC
Organism: Neotragus pygmaeus; assembly: GCA_006410875.1. NCBI lineage: Eukaryota > Metazoa > Chordata > Mammalia > Artiodactyla > Bovidae > Neotragus > Neotragus pygmaeus. Next base: position 75,095 of record SJYV01035404.1, on the reverse strand, counting down.
ACTCGCGTTTCCATTCTGTCCGTGGCTGTCTGCTTGCTGTGGTGGCAGAGCTGAGTAACCGTGACAGAGACCGTCTGGCCTGCAAAGCTCCAGATGTTTACTCTCCGGTCCCTCACAGAGAGGCCTTCTGAGCCTGTGTTAGACGGAGGAGCCAGCCAGCATGCAGGTCGGGCTGGCCGCTGCCTTCGTCCGGGGGGGCGGTGGGTGCCAGGTCCCTGCTTGGACTTGCTGTCGTGCCTCGCTTGTCCCCTCCAGTGAGACAGACAGGGCCGGGAAGGGGCACACATCACCTGTTGTGCAGGGGTGCTCCTGCAGGACAAGCCCAGCGCAGAGTCTGCAGGCAGGTTGAGCCAGAGTGAGTGTGAACGAGGTCATTGCGTTGTCTGAGTTCTCAGGTGGTTTTCGACTCTGAGGGAGAAGATGGGCCCCTTGCCTGTAGCAAGTGTTGTTTCTTGGTTTGTCCTTGTTCAGAAACCCCTAGAACAGGGTTGTGGTTACAGGACGAGGGGAAGGGCTGGGGGCAGGAGAGCTCCATCCCCTCCCTTCTGTCTGAGGAAGGGGCCGCCCCGCTTTCAGGACGTACTGTCAGCTGCCAGCTTGAGAAGCCTATTTGTCCTCCTGGGAGAAGAATGCCACGTACAGCCCATGGAGAGTGGCCAGTGGGCAGGTTGTGTCTTGGATTCATTCGTTCAGCAAATATTTACTGAGTGTTCTCCATGTGTGAGGTGCTGTTTGTTGTGTGCCTGTGAGGATGATCTGTTGGAACGTGTGTGGGAGCTCGTGTCTTAGCAAGTGTTCTCAAGAGCAGTGAGGTCCACACCCTTGGACACCGTGCCCCTGACCCGCAGAGCCCTCTTCTTGCTTGGCCCGGGCTGTAGACACCATGTCTTCCAATTAACTGTGCCCAGGGCAGCAGCCTTGGGAAGCGGTTTCACAGCGTTGGCTTCTGGGCAAGTGTGGATGGTGTGTGTAGGAGTGTGTGTGCAGGTGGGTGTGTGCATGAGTGTTCACAGAGGACTGTGGGGGCGTTAGCTGACAGTTTGGTTCATTTCCTTAACACGTACCCATTTTTTCAGCTCTCACTTCGGTTCTTGCGGCTCTTTTCTTGGCAGGTGGATTGCCTAGAAAGCACTCTAGAAAAATCACTCCAGGCGAACTTTCCTTCTGGCCTCAGGGTGTCCATCCTCTTAGACTTCACGAGGGGCTCGAGAGGTAGGTCTGACGCGCTCCCTGGCCCCCAGGTTCTTTCTTGCCCAGAACCTGTTTTAAGAGTGAACCTTCACTCCAGGCTCAGCCAGGAGCAAGGTTGTTTGAAGTCACTCTAGTGTGGGCCAGGACGGCCTGTTAGGATTCCTTTTGTGGTTTAGTGACCTGAAGTCTTAAGTGAAAATGACTTGGAGAAAAAGGGAANCCCAGAACCTGTTTTAAGAGTGAACCTTCACTCCAGGCTCAGCCAGGAGCAAGGTTGTTTGAAGTCACTCTAGTGTGGGCCAGGACGGCCTGTTAGGATTCCTTTTGTGGTTTAGTGACCTGAAGTCTTAAGTGAAAATGACTTGGAGAAAAAGGGAATTTTTTCCCCTAAGAAATATTGACACTTTTATTTTAAAAAAATATATGAGAAGAGATTTGTTTTGACTCCCACACATCTGACCTCGTTTGCGTGGGTCTTGATTTGGGGCTTGGACCTTGGGCTGGCTTCATCTCCCTGGCTCCTTGAGGCGCCCTCTGGCAGCCCCCGAGTCTGCATCTTTTCCACCTGAAGAGCACCTGCTTCCCTCCGGGTCGGACTGAGGCTCCCTCGTTGCCTGCTTCAGGCTCTGTCGGGGCTTCCGAGCCTGCTGACTGGCCCGGCCCGGCCTGGGTGCCTCCCCCTTAGAGCTGGNCAGCCCCCGAGTCTGCATCTTTTCCACCTGAAGAGCACCTGCTTCCCTCCGGGTCGGACTGAGGCTCCCTCGTTGCCTGCTTCAGGCTCTGTTGGGGCTTCCGAGCCTGCTGACTGGCCCGGCCCGGCCTGGGTGCCTCCCCCTTAGAGCTGGGGTGAGGCCAGGGTGGATAGAGCAATCTTCACCCTGAGCGGAGTGCGAGAGTCGGGGGTGGGCAGACGGGTGCTGGGTGGCTGGAAGAGCAGATGTCTGCTACCCGGACCACTCCGTCCCGCCTCAGGAGGTCGTGGGTGTCCAGGTGGAAGCTGTCTTGGGGGCCCTCTGACTGGACACGGCCCACGCCTGGCGGCTTGGCCTCGGGCCCTCGGAGGGTGGTCCTGCCCTGCAGGCTGTGTGTTTCTCCTGGCGCGACTTTCCCATCCCTTCTCTCCTGCTCGCCCACGTCTTCAGGAAGGAAGAATTCGCGCACCATGCTGCTCCCGCTCCTGCAGAGGTTTCCAGAACAGGTCCGCGTCTCGCTCTTCCACACGCCCAACCTCCGCGGGCTCCTGCGGCTCCTTATCCCTGAGCGCTTCAACGAGACCATCGGCCTGCAGCACATCAAGGTGTACCTCTTCGACAACAACGTCATCCTCAGCGGGTGAGCTGGCTTCCTCCCCCCGGGCGGGAGCCAGCGGAGCGCAGGGGAGAGTCTGTCCCCCAAGGCCCTGCTAGAGCCTGTCCAGTCTGCTTGCCTGGCTCTCGGCGTCTTCCTGGGGCCCCGACTGCCACAAAGGGCAGCGGCACGCTGGCCGTGCTCCCCTGCGGCTCACTGCGTGCTCGCTCCTGCGTGAGCCCTTCCCGTGCCGTTTCCTCTGGTGCTGTTACCCCACGAGGTCTTTACTCTGTGTTGATAACAGGAGAAACCCCAGAGGACGAGTAACTTGGGCAGGGCCGGCTGGGAAGCCATGCCCTTTGGGGGACCCTGGAGATGCGCCTGAGTGGTCCTTGGCTCTGTAAAATGTCCGTGTCTCCTTTTGATGGTCAGCTCAGTGATGGGCGGGCCTTGCAGTCACTCCACGGTGTCCCCTTGGTGTCACTCTGGCCAGCCTCTTGTGAGGGGGCCGGGCTTACTAGCTGTCTGTTGATTGGCTGCTGCTGTGTCGTGACCCGAGTTAGTCACTCCTCTGCTCCTGCCGGTGACCCTGAGAGGGGCTCCCCAGTATCTGACGTCACACCCTCTCGCTTGAGTCTCACCTGCTGCTTTCCTCCCTGCAGTGCAAACCTGAGTGACTCCTACTTCACCAACCGGCAGGACCGCTACGTGTTCTTGCAGGACTGTCCCGAGATTGCTGACTTCTTCACGGAGCTGGTGGACGCAGTAGGGGACGTGTCCCTGCAGCTGCAGGGGGACGACTCAGTGCAGATGCTCGAGGGGATGGTGCACCCTTACAAAGGTAGGGCCGGCCCTGCAGCCTCTCCGCCTGGGGCGGTGAGGGCGAGGAGGGCGCCCTCTGGAGGGGACGGTGCACCCTTATAAAGGTAGGGCGGGCCCTGCAGCCTCCCAGCCTGGGGCGGTGAGGGCGAGGAGGGCGCCCTCTAGACGGGATGGTGCATCCTTACAAAGTTAGGGCCCAGGCTCTGCAGCCTCCGAGCTTGGGGCTGTGAGGGTGCCTGTAGAGGGGATGGTGCATCCTTGCAAAGGTAGTGCTGGGGGTGAGGAGGGTGCGCCTCTGGTGGCCTTGCCACGGGTTTAGGAGACTTGGGTGGCTGAGCTTTGTTTTGCTTCTGTCTTTGGAGCCAGACAGATGATGTGACTCACTGGCCATCCGTCATGCTCTGCGGGTGAGGGAGTCGCCAGGGAAGGTGGGACTGTGGGCACTGGGTCTGGGTACCCATGGGATGAGCCAGGGACCTGCCCTGCACTTACAGGAAGCAGCCTGCTAAATGGCCACCCCCTCAGGGCCACTGCTCCCAGCTCCAGAGCTCAGGAGCTCTGTGGCTCTCGGCTCCAGTGAGGTCTGCGGCCTCCTGCCTGGAACGTGAAATGGGAGAGCCCTCGGCTCTGCTCGCTGGAAACAGGCAAACCCTGGTGGCTCGTGTTCCCGGGGTATTTGCATTCCTGCAATTCCTGCGGCTGTGGCTTCCTGGTGGCCTTTAAGGAGGTCTGCTGCTGAGTTTGCAGCCCTGTGAGCAGCGTGGGGAACGGGTTAAACCCAGCCCTTGTGAGGGGAAGAGCTAGAGAGGAAGCATCTGAGAGGGGATGGCAGTGTGTTAGAGGGGCGTGTGTGTGTGTCAGTGTTTTAGAGTAGTGTGCATGTGTTTATGTGTGTGCGCAGTCATGTCCGACTCTTTGCGACCCCATGGAGTGTAGCCCGCCAGGCTCCTCTGTCCGTGGAATTCTCCAGGCAAGAATACTGGAGCAGTTTAACATTTCCTACTCCAGGGGATTTTCCCGACTCAGAGATCGAACCCACTTCTCTGTGTCTCCTGCACTGGCAGGCAGGTTCTTTACTCCAGAGCCACCTGGGAAGCCCATGTAGAGTAGTATAATGGGTAGTGTTATGTTTAAAATGTCACCAGTAAAAACTTATGGAAGTCTGTTTTCTCTCTGGTCATATGAATACCTACATGTTGTCCTCAGTTTTACCCTTTGGCTCATAAAGCCTAACGTATTCCCTGTCTGGCCTGAATAGGAAATGTTGGCTGACCCCTGTTCTCACGTAATAGGCCTGGCACACATAGGCAGAGAAAAGGGCCCCCGTTCAGAGGAGAGTGAGAGTCCGCACACTCGAGGGGCATAGGGGGCTGGGCACAGCCGTGCTGGGGACCAGGGCAGCCTGAGAGCACCTCCCACCCCAACCCCCTCGTGCTGGCCGCTGTCAGCAAGGGGGGATCCCGGCAGGGAGCTTTCCTTCTCTGCGGCCACCCCGGCCTGATGGCGCTCAGGCCTGTGGCCTGTCCCCAGCTTGGAGCTCTGATGGCGCCCGGGCCTGTGGCCTGTCCCCAGCTCGGAGCTCTGATGGCGCCTGGGCCTGAGGGCCTGTCCCCAGCTCGGAGCTCTGATGGCGCCCGGGTCTGAGGGCCTGTCCCCAGCTTGGAGCTCTGATGGCGCCCGGGCCTGAGGGCCTGTCCCCGGCTCGGAGCTCTGATGGCGCCCGGGCCTGAGGGCCTGTCCCCGGCTTGGAGCTCTGATGGCGCCCGGGCCTGAGGGCCTGTCCCCAGCTTGGAGCTCTGATGGCGCCCGGGCCTG
>SJYV01035404.1:57839-69798 GCA_006410875.1 Neotragus pygmaeus | reverse complement strand
GCTGAAGAATTGATGCTTTTGAACTGTGGTGTTGGAGAAGACTCTTGAGAGTCCCTTGGACTGCAAGGAGATCCAACCAGTCCATTCTGAAGGAGATCAGCCCTGGGATTTCTTTGGAAGGAATGATGCTAAAGCTGAAACTCCAGTACTTTGGCCACCTCATGCGAAGAGTTGACTCACTGGAAAAGACTCTGATGCTGGGAGGGATTGGTGGCAGAGAAGGGGACGACAGAGGATGAGATGACTGGTTGGCATCACGGACTCGATGGACGTGAGTCTGAGTGAACTTCGGAAGTTGGTGATGAACAGGGAGGCCTGGCGTGCTGCGATTCATGAGGTCCCAAAGAGTTGGACACGACTGAGTGACTGAACTGAACTGAACTGAACCATTCTATTATTATATGTTAGGATTATTTCCAATATCCCCAACATTTTACCTTTAAATGTACTGTAAATTCCAGCCTTGTACATAAATGTGTGTGTGCTTGTTTCTGATTATCTCCTTAGAAAGGAATCCTAGGTAAAGGATATATGATCATTGTGCTGTGCTATGCCAAGTCACTTCTGTCGTGTCTGACTCTTTGCAACCCCATGGGTGGTAGCCCGCCAGGCTTCTCTGTCCATGGAATTCTCTAGGCAAGAACACTGGAGTGGGTTGCCATTTCCTTCTGCAGGGGATCTTCCCAACCCAGGGATCGAACTCACCTCTCTCAAGTCTCCTGCACTGGCTGGCAGGTTCTTTACTACTAGGGCCACCTCGGAAGCCCTATATGATCATTGCTGCTGCTACTGCTGCTAAGTCACTTCAGTCATGTCCGATTCTGTGCGACCCCATAGACGGCAGCCCACCAGGCTCCCNTCGGGCCTGAGGGCCTGTCCCCAGCTCGGAGCTCTGATGGCGCCCGGGCCTGAGGGCCTGTCCCCGGCTTGGAGCTCTGATGGTGCTCGGGCCTGAGGGCCTGTCCCCAGCTCGGAGCTCTGATGGTGCTCGGGCCTGAGGGCCTGTCCCTGGCTCGGAGCTCTGATGGCGCCCGGGCCTGAGGGCCTGTCCCCGGCTTGGAGCTCTGATGGCGCCCGGGCCTGTGGCCTGTCCCCAGCTCTGAGCCCGTGCGCGGTTACCTGCATGGCCGTGCTGCCCACCGCTCTGTTGTTCTTGATCAGCCCTGCTCAAGGCTTGCCGTTGTGTCTCTTCAGAGAATTAACTTCTGACCGTGTTGACATTCCGAACTTTCATGTCTTATGTCGTTGTTTTCATTCTGTTAATTTTTGCTTTTTACAGTTTCCTTCCTTGTGCTGTATTTTTTGTCTTTTCCTGTTGTTGTTTCCCCCATGACTTCTTGAGTTGGATGCTTAGCTCATTAACTCTCTTATCATCTAGAGATAGCTTGGGACTCGCTTCTTTTCCTCTCATTGTGTCCGTGCAGCCACTCGTCTTAGTGGCCGTGTGCAAACAAGACCCAGCCCGTCTGTCCGCCTCTGACCCTGCCGGGCTCTCTCTTGCTGTCTGATCATACTTACACACATCTCTGTGGGACACGTGCTCTTTCTGACATGTACCATGCACCCCAAACATGGGTGTCCAGCTTATGTGTGTGTTCCTAGTGGGTTGGCGCCCAGAAGCCCCCTGGGGCCCCCAGCCAGGCCTGACTCCCCAAGGTGCCCACTGTCCTGACTGCCGTCACCCTCAGCTAGTCTTGCCTGTTTGTGAACTCCCATTAGGTGGCGTTGCCTGTTGGTGGTGGCGTTGGTAAAGGCCTTTCCACGGCCCCCTGGGTGCAGGCTTCTTGGGGCAGGTGCTTTCTCGGGCCTTTCTGTCCCAGGAGGAGCCTCACATGGGCGGCGCCTGTGTGTCTGGTGAAGGATGAGCTGCGGTGCCTGCTCGCGCCCGTCACATGCCGGCGCGGTGTCCACCATGCTGGGTGGGGGTCCGGAGCCTCCATTTGCTACCCCTGATCCCTTCTGCCATGTCTCTCTCTAGGTGACCGGGCTGCGTATTGCAAGGCAGCCAATAAGAGGGTCATGGACGTGATCAACTCCGCCAGGACGCGCCAGCAGATGCTGCATGCCCAGACCTTCCACAGCGACTCCCTCCTGACCCAGGAGGACGCCGCCGCCGCTGGAGACCGGAGGCCGGCCCCCGACACCTGGATCTACCCTCTGATCCAGATGAAGCCCTTTGAGATTCAGATCGATGAGATTGTCACCGAGACCCTGCTGACAGAGGCCGAGCGAGGTGCCAGGGTCTACCTCACCACCGGCTACTTCAACCTGACCCAGGCCTACATGGACCTGGTCTTGGGCACGCGGGCCGAGTACCAGATCCTGCTGGCCTCGCCGGAGGTGAACGGCTTCTTCGGGGCCAGGGGGGTGGCGGGTGCCATCCCGGCCGCCTACGTGCACATCGAGCGGCAGTTCTACAGTGCGGTGTGCAGCCTGGGGCAGCAGGAGCGCGTGCAGTTGCAGGAATACTGGCGCAGGGACTGGACGTTCCACGCCAAAGGTACGCGGCGGCCGTTGGCCGGAGGGTGGCCCGCGCACCCCACTCTCCAGCCTGCCCTCAGTGCCTGTGGGGCCGGGTGTCGGGTGGAGCCCCACCCCGCCTCCGCCTGTCTTCACGATGGCCCTGTGGCCGCGTCGGCATCCTCACGTCTGTGTCCATTTCAGCTCTACGAAATCTCTCCCTTGTTTCTACCCAAAATGCAGATGCTCAGATCACTGGGGTGGCTGTTTTAAAAAGCGTACCCATACCGTTCCCCCCTCACGTAGAGGGCAAGGCACATGTGCTTCCCTCGAGCATCCGCGCTCTCCCGCGCTGGCCCTCCCCTTCTCGGGGACAGAGGACTCAACAGGGATCACTGACTGGGCATCCGGCAGCCTCGTTTTCCAGTCTTTTCCTCACCGTTACTGGTCATTCCTCTATGAGTCAAACTTTCGCTCTTTTTTTTTTTTTTTTTTTTGGCAGTGGAGGAAACTGAGGCCCTCTGGTTGCACTGCTCACGTGTGCAGGACTGCCCCAGGGTGGGTTGGAGTGTGAACTGTGTGTTGCAATGATCCTTCTCAGGCAGTTGTGTGCGTCCGTGGAGCAGCCCCCACGTGACACAACCCCAGGGCACGTCCACAGTGTGAATCGCGGGGCTCAGAGCCCGGTGCTCAGCAGAGGGGCTGCTGGCGGTCGCACCCGGCTCTGGATGTGACCGCGCCTTTCGGTGCCGGGGACGCCCGCGGCCACCCTGCCAGGCCTGCGTCTGAAGGAGCGCCTGGCTTTGCTGACTTCTCGCCGGTGGCTCGGAGACCTGTTCTGCTTCTTCACTGGTCCTGGGGCTTTCGGGGTGGTTGATCGCTGTGGGAGGAGGGGGTGGTACATCGCGGCCACTTGTCTGTGTTGTTTAGACTTGAGGTTGCTTTGAACCTCGGCTTGGGCTTTTGTTTCCTTAAACTATTGGTTGCTGTTGGGGGTGCATTGATGCCCAGGCCACCCCCAGCCTCCTGTGTCCAGCCCTCTGGGGTTGACCCCAGCATGGTACCTTTGAAAAGCTCCCCAGGAGATTCTGATGTCTTGAGAACCACTGCTCCCGCTCAGAGCTCCTGGCCCCTTGGGTGGTTCCCGCTTCCTCCTGTGCGGCCCACGGGCCTGCTTGGGCAGCGGCATTGCCTCCCAGGGACGTGCGCTCTGCTGCTGCTTGTGTTGCCGACCCTGGGTGTGTCGTGAGCAGGTGTCCCCAGGCAGGTGGGCTGGCCTGTGGGGGTGTGGGAGGTATTTTAGGATTGGCTCTGTTACTTCTGAGAATAGCAGCAGTGCCTGGGGTGGGGTCCTGGATACGGAGAGCTGGGGCGGGAGGAGCTCTGACCTCGAGGGGACGTGTGTGCCTGCGAGCTGCACGGAAGTGCGTTGAGCGCGCTGGCGTCCGCCTGCCCTGCGGCCGGGTGGTAGTGGGGGTGTCCCTGGTCCCGGTGGGGCCCCCAGCGCAGCCTGGCCCGGCAGTTCTGAGCGCACTGTGGATTATTTCCCTGAAGCTGCACTGAGAAACGTGTGGTGACTTCTGAGTTACTGTTGAAGCAGAAACACCCAACCGGCTTTTCCAGTGCGTCTCGCCTTTTCCCGGACTGGCCTGCTTCTGCCGCTCCCTCCTGCCCGCCCTGCTGCGGGTGGGGCCCTGCGATCTGGGAGCTGGCTTTGTGGGGAAGGCCAGGAATCCCAGGGTGTGTTCGATTGCGGGGTGAGGGGGAGGAAGGCAGGGAGCATGGCCGGGGTGGGCAGCGTGGGACTCTCTGTGCAGAAGGCGCCTTGTCCTCAGGGCAGGAGCCGAGCTCAGGTCACTCAGTGCTGTGGGGAGAGACCAGGTCTTTCCCTGCCTAGGCGCTGTGGTCAGTAGTGGGAGTCTTAAGTCCGCGCCCCTTCTGGCTCATCTTTGGACAGTCACTTCCACAAGGCAAGCTAGGACGAGCAGGCGGTGCAGATGCCACATGGCTTTGGACTGGGGAGTGTGGACCGGCTGCGGCCTGCCTGCCCTCCGCAGGGCCCGTGCTGGGCGTGAGCGGTGTATCTGGGCTTGGGCCCTAGAAAATCCTTGCTGAGGGCTGAGTAGCTGATGCTACGATTCCCTTCCCTAGTCTCCTGTGGGACAGGCCTGGGCGCACCTTGGCTCCTCCTGTTCCCAGAAGCCCTTGGGTGAGGGGAAGGAGCTGGGAAGCCCTGTTCCTGCTTCTGGCTCCTCGCCTTCCAGCTGTTGTCTGTCGGCGTCACGCGCCCCTGGGAGTCAGGCAGCCCAAGGCTCTGGGCCCGATTGTGAACCTGCAGGCGGCCCCCTGCCTGTGATGCAGGAAAGCCCTGCCCCGTCGGGGGGAGAAGCAGCCTTCTTGTTCTTGTGGCAGAAGCGGCCTGCTGGCGCCCACGGACAGCAGCGCAGCCTGGGGCGGCAGGGCAGGTGGCAGGGTATGTTTCTTGGGGTTTTCTGCTCACGAGTGCTGGGGAGACGCTGGGCAGGGCTGAGCGCCTGGCTGGAGCAGTGATGCCCAGAGGCCTGAGCAGAGGCCGCTGCACTGGCTGTTTGCTGGTTTCTTAGCAGGCTTAAGTATATGTCACCTTTTAACAAGTTGAGTTGCTTCAAAGAACTGGAGGGACCTTCCACTCTTTAAAGCCACGTGCCAGAGACCTCTGTGGCAGTGTGGGTTTATGTGGTTAGTTTTTATTTGGAGTCTTGCACAGGACGTCTGTTGGGCATGTTGGAGAGCCTGGGTAAACAAGACGTGGTATGACCTTTCCAGGCTGGGGGTCTCTCCTAAAGCGTGGTTCTCAGCCCACGTTTACCTTTGGCAGGAGTGGAGGGCCTGGTTCCGCTTCCGTGTCCACTGGGGCGATGGTTCTGGATCTCACTCAGGAGGGAACAGTAGCATGCATGTGCTTGAGGGTCTGTGAAATGACCGGGTGGTCTGTGCGGGAGGATTGGGGCCCCTGCGGCTGTGGCCAAGACACTGTGCGTGGGGGTGGAGGAAGCCTTGGTGAGGAGAGGCATCCTTGTCCCCTGTAGCTCCGTTTCTGCTCTCTCTGGGGGTCAGTGAAGGCAGCACTGAGGCTGGAAGTCTCACTGGCATCTTCTTGGCCCCAGGAGTTTTGGGGGTGCGGGCAGGGTAGAGGTCCCCCTTCAGCATCCATCAGCGAGCAGCTCTGCTCTTTTAGGAGTTTTTATTTATTCGGTTGTCCTGGGTCTCAGGGTGTTCTATGTGGGCTCTTTAGTTGCAGCGGGCACGATCTGGGATCGGACCCAGGCCCCCTGCATTGGGAGCGCGGAGTCTTAGTCACCGGACCACCAGGGAGGTTGCTGCCAGCGGTTGTAAGCGCTGTGCCTGTTTGTGCCAGCGAACTCCTCTCTTCCGGTCTTGGAGAGGCAGCAGCTTCAGGGGAGTCCGAGTGACTGTAAGGAGCGTCAGGCGTAGTTCTCACACCTTAGCTCTGTGCCCTCTGGGGACGAGTGGGCCTGAGAGGTGCTGTGTGCGGTGTCATGGGATTTGGTGCTGGAGCCAGGGCCACGTCCGTGCTGGGGGGCGTGGGCTCTGCCTGCTGCTAAGATGTGATTTCATCTGGAGGCAGTATGAACAACAGCACAACGTGTGTGGTGAGGGCGGGGCAGGGATTAAGAGGTTTCTGGCTCCTGCTGACAGAGGCGTCTGTTAATGATTGTGAGAACTGTCACTATTTTTACTGCCTTCCCGATAGGCCACTTGGCATGGTGCCCAGGGTGAACCTGCAGCGAGAATGGGGGCAGCTCCACCCTGTGTGCCGGGCACATGTGGGGCGGCTCTCAGGGAAGGCAGGCGTGCCCGGAGGCCGTGCCGCTCGCCTGAGACCGAGGTGGCACCAGCCTCCTGCCTCCTGGGGTGTCTCGGCAGTTCTGGCCTCAGAGCAGGTGATGCTTGTCCATCTGAGGGTAGCTCTGTGACGTTTGTGTTCTCTCTGGTTTTTACAGGGATCTGAGAACCTTCTGAAATTCATTGCAGAATATTGGGGGGAGAGGTGGCAGGTGCTGGATTTTGGGGTTTTCTGGGGAGCTCCTCAAGGCCTCTAATCTGAAACGTTCATGCACTCCTGCTCTAGAACCTCAAAGCCTTTTGCCTTTTTATACTTAATCAACTGTTGGAAGAGGCCTTATTCTCATTCTACTTACTTTGTTCACACAGGTGTTTACGGGGGGCCTACGTGTGCCAGGCGGCATTCAGGGCACAGCGGGCAGGGTGCCTCTGACCTCAGAGGGTGTCCAGTCCATGGGGAGGCAGATAGTAAGCAGGTGAACGCATCCAAATCCAGCGTCACATCACGGGAAGGACTGAAGATGAGGGCAGGAGGGGACTCCACCTCACATGGGCCTGTTAGATGGCCGGGGAGAGCCTCTCTGAGGAGGCGACGCTGAGTGGAGACCCCGGGCAGGAGAGGTCTGGGCGGAGGAAGCCCCAAGACCACGGCTGGGGTGTTGGAATGGAGGCTGGGCACCAAGGTGGGAAGGGGCTCGGAGCCCAGGGTGAGCAGGGGCTGCGGGAGCCTGGGGCCGCCTGGGTTCCCCTGGAGGAGGAGGCTGGGCCTGCGGAGGGTCCGCCAGTGCGTGCAGTCCCCCTCCTTCAGGCAGGTCTAGGTGCAGAGCTGGGAGGCAGCGGGAGGCGTCGATCTCGGAGTCGCCACCTTTACCCGTGGCTCGCTCTCTTTGCAGTGAGACCTGCTGTCCTGGGCGGCGGTGCTAAAGTTCAGCGCTGACCACCACCCGCCCCCGGCCCTCCCCAGCACTCTTTCCCCTCCTGCACTGTCATTTCTGTTGCAGAACTATCCCTGATCAGAGCTTCCGGGAATGTGGGATGGAGGCGTTGGCCCCGAAGGTCAGCCCCGGGATGAGGACCTGGGGCTTGATAACAAGTTTATGGCTGGGCTGGGAGCGCCGGGTTTCCTGACAGCGAGTCCTGCCCGGCAGGCTCACCCTCTGTGTCCTCACCGCGACATCCTGCGTGGCAGCGCAGGTCTGGCCGGAGCTTCAGATGGTCAGGAGCTCAAGAGGGCCTCTCGATTTCGCCTCCCCGCATGCACATTTCCCAGCTGTCCTCAGGGCACAGAAAGAAAGTGAAAGTGAAGTCGCTTAGTCGTGTCCGACTCTCTGCGACCCCGTGGACTGTAGTCCAGCAGCCTCCTCCGTCCATGGGGTTCTCCAGGCAAGAGTACTGGAGTGGGTTGTCATTTCCTTCTCCAGGGAATCTTCCCGACCCAGGAATCGAACCCACGTCTCCCTCATTGCAGGCAGACGCTTTAACCTCTGAGCCACCAGGGACCGATAGCTTAAGAGCCCCTAACTCAGTGAACTTCAGTCTAGAAGGACTCTTATTCATAGTGGCTCCCCTGTCCTGGGCTGCCGGGGGCTCCGTGTGGTGTCCCCCTTTCCTCCTTCGCTGCACCAGCCCCGCTCCATCACCACGCACCAGCGGTGGCGTCTCACCATTCACGGTCTTGCTGTTTTCTGATGGAGAAAGATTGTGCAGGTGAGACTGCAGGAGAAGTTGGTGGGGTGATAGCGGGCCTTCCCAGAGTGGTTAGTAGGTTAAAGGTACGCTGTCTCTAATCCAAGCACTCACCTGGAGGAAGCAGAGGCAGCAGAGGGGAGAGGAAGGATGAGAAAGATGTGTGTCATGCGTGACCAGCCAGAGGGCACCGCCCCACGGGCTGGAGACCGGCTCTCCAGGGGAGTGCTGGAAAACCGTCTTCACCTTAAGTGGGGCTGAGAAGCTCCTTCAGGGCTCCATGATGAAAACTTGTTGAGAAGCAGTGGTCCTGTGGGGGAGCTGTGGGCCAGGCCGAATTGGGCCGTCCGCCTCTGGTGGCCGACCTGTAGACTGGCGTGTGAGGGAGTGGTCCCTGCTTGGGCAAATGTTACAGCTGAGGGCACACCAGACCAGGCCCCTCCAACCGTCCCTGCAGACCTGGGTCCGGGGGCTTCGGGAGGTGGCAGGTGGCCCTCCTCAGCTTTGCCATATGCCACCCATGTAGGCGGGGCCTCCCTGTCCTGCTCTCACTGTCCCCTCTCCGAGCAGCCGGACAGGTGGAACCAAGCAGACCCAGCGTCTTTACAGGGCTGCTCTTGGCATCAGCAGGGTTGGAACAGGGACCCCTCTGGCAGTCTAGTGGCTAAGACGCGGAGCTTCCCCTGCAGCTGGCGTGAGTTCAGTCCCTGGTGGGGGAATTACAGTCTCATAAAGCTGTGTGGAGTAGCCAGAAATTAAAGAAAAAGAAAAGAGAATAGTGGAAATAGTAACCGCTGGTGGAGATCTCGCCTGTCCCGCCCTGCTCCAGCCTTAAGGAGTGCTGGGGCGGTCAGGCTGAGCCTCGGGCAGGTGGAGAGCTTTGCCTGCAGAGGACGGGGCCTCTGGAGCAGGGCGCTGGGGCTGGCCTGCCCACCCCTGGGGCCTGGACATGTGGTCAGGTGAGCTGCGTGCTTGATCACAATCAGCGGCCTAGCGGGGTGGGGTGCAGTCGGTTGAGCGAGACGAATGGGCAAGCTAGTGGCTTTGATGTGGCCCCTGCGTGTGTGTGTGTGTGTTGGGGGGTGGCAGGCATATTACAGGAACAGGCAGCTGAGCGTCGTCATCTCTTACCCAAGATGTTCTTGGAAATGCTCTTGTTCTGAGTGAGAATTAGGAAATGGCTTTCTATTTTAGGAGCTTGGTGTGTATCACACATTGATTCACTCGCGATGCTCATGTGTGCCTGTGTCCTCTTCACAAGGGTCCTGTTGGCAGAGAGACCCACGGTGATGGGACGGCGTGAGGAGGCCGGCCCTGCACNCTGAGGCAGCATGGAGAGCGGGGTCTGGGAAGGGTGACGGGGGTGTCTAGTAGTGCTGGGGGTAGGGTGGGTGAGAGCAGAGCCTGAGCATGGGCCTCACCGGAGCCCGCCTCTCCCCCTGCGGGCCTCACCGGAGAAGCCCGCCTCTCCCCCTGCGGGCCTCACCGAAGCCTGCTTCTCACCCTGCGGGCCACACCGGAGAAGCCCGCTTCTCACTCTGCGGGCCTCACTGTGCACTGGAAAGGGCCGCTGTCCCTGCGGTCCCAGAGCACCCTGGCGCCCTGCAGACCCTACTGGGCCTGGGCCTCCTGTGGCAGCCTGGGCTGGGCCAACCTGGCCCCAGGGAGCCCGTCCCCGTGGCCTTGGCTCACAGGACCCTGCGGGGGTGCTTCTCCCCCAGGTCAGCGCGCGGGGCCGAGAGAGGGCCCTGGGGGAGTCCGTCCTCTGTGGGAGCCCGCCCGCTTGCCCCGGGACCCCCGGCCTTGCCCCCAGGCCTCCGTGGCTGCTTTTCCCCCAGGTCGGCGCGGCGTGGAGAGGCTGCGGTGGCGGCCCTGCTCACTTCCTGTCTGCACGTTTCCTTCTCCCTGCAGGCCTCTGGCTGTACCTGGCAGGGAGCAGCCTGCCCTGTCTCACGTTGATTGGCTCTCCTAATTTTGGGTACAGGTCGGTTCACCGGGACCTGGAGGCCCAGATTGCCATCGTAACGGAGAGCCAGGCCCTGCAGCAGCAGTTTCACCAGGTTGGTTGGGGCTGCGAGGTGGTAGGGGGATAGTCGGGTGCCTGGTTCCTGGGGGTGGCCTTCTCCTGGGGCCCGAGGGTGGCAAAGAACTGGGGTCCTCTAGCGTGTGCCGCTGGCCGGTCCCGAGGGAGGCCTACTGCACCCCTCCGCCTGCACCTGGGGCCTGCCCTTCCCTGGCGGGAGTTCTCCCCCACGTCTCAGAGGCATTGTCTTTCCGTACATGGGCAGAGATCTCTTCTCACAGGGATGTGAGTACGGCCCTGGTCCCAACCTCTTCTGAGACGGCGGATCAGCGCCTGGGGTGGGAGCCAGGGTCACGGGACCCGCGCCCAGGTCTGTTAGGGAGCAGCTTTGGGTGGCCTGGATCATTCTGATGATGACCCTCCCCCAGAGGTGCTTCAGAGTCTGAGGAGGGAGAGGCAGGAGGCGGGGTTGCCACCCAGGCGGAAGGGGCACCCGGGGAGCCAGAGTCTCTGCAAGTGGAGACAGAAGCCGGAAAAAAGAGCCAACCCTTAGAATGACTTCAGAGGCCGTGCAGACAGAGGCGGTTTGTTCGGAGCTGCGCCGTGGTGAGGGCTCGGCCTGTCCTGGTCCCAGACGGCTGTGCCCTCGAGTCAGCACGACGATCCTTTTGCGCTGAGAACTTCGGTTTTGTTTGTTTTCCTTCAGATCGTTTCACTGGGTAGTGACCTGGTTTGGGATTGACTCTGCAGGAGCTGGTGGAGGGACTGCTTGGAGGGGTGCCTGGCCAGGAGCGGGGGTCCCCGCATGGTGGGTTTGTAGGGGCTGGTGGTGGGCAAGGCCCCATGGAGGCTGGTGTGCTGCCTGCCACCTGCCTGTGTCAGGCCGGCTTCCAAGGTGTCTTGGAATTTCTCTGTTGTTTTTGTCAGACTTGTGATAGGATTTCTTTCCTTGCAGCTGTGAGAGGGGGAGGCAGGCATTTTTGAGGGAGATGTGTATAAGAGACAGCCTTTCGCCCCAGCGCCCTCAGGCCGGCCAGCCCCTGCTGGAACCTCGGCAGGCATTTGCTGGAAGCCTGACCATAGCATCTATGATCTGCTGAGCAGATCAGAGTCTCCCGCTGGCCGCCCAGAGCCCGACCGCCGCCACTTCCCCTCGGCCCCAGTGAGGCCCTTCCCGGCACCAGGGCCCCACTCAGGCACTGACAAGATTCCCAGATCGCAGGAGGCAGATCCCGGGGAACCAGGCAGTTACCATTTCCTCGTCCATCAACAAAGGCTCCAAGGATTTCGCAATAGTAATTCCCAAACACAAGAATAAAGGCTTAACACAGCCCCTGCACTTCTGAGGGCTGGCCTCCGGGGGTGTTATCTACGCTCCCATGACTCAGGAGGGAAGCTGGCACCTCCCCTGGAGAGGCTTTGTGGTAAAGGTCATAAATTCACGAACCCAAAGGGTCACCCAGGCTTCACGTGCACAGGTGCCATGCTTAGTTCCCCGAAGTCCACCAGCACTGCTCCAGGTGATCACACACAAAGACACACACCGAAGCAGAGAGGATTTATCTGCACTCATTCTTGACTTTAAACCGAAAGACCACCATCGCGGAAGGAGGCCGAGACCGCTACCCCTCTGGGAAGCAGAGCTGCGTTCCTGTCCCTAGGAGCCCAACGCTCTCCCTGCCCACCCCGCACCCAACCATGGGCCCCTAGCGGCCAGCAGCAGGGGCTGGGGGTCCCACGCCCTGTGACTGACTCTCCAGCCCCAGCTCGGGAGAAAGGCCTGCAGTCCTGTGAGCCAGGCGGGGGAGTCTCTTCCCAGGGGAGTGGGAGGTCCTCGCTGGATCACACAACATGCCTGCCAAGCCAGACCAAGACCAAGCGCATTAGGTTCTCTCTTAGGACCACCCCGCCCCCGCCCCCTCACCCTCAAAAATGCCTGCCTCC
>SJYV01035404.1:20551-56653 GCA_006410875.1 Neotragus pygmaeus | reverse complement strand
GGAGGCAGGCATTTTTGAGGGTGAGGGGGCGGGGGCGGGGTGGTCCTAAGAGAGAACCTAATGCGCTTGGTCTTGGTCTGGCTTGGCAGGCATGTTGTGTGATCCAGCGAGGACCTCCCACTCCCCTGGGAAGAGACTCCCCCGCCTGGCTCACAGGACTGCAGGCCTTTCTCCCGAGCTGGGGCTGGAGAGTCAGTCACAGGGCGTGGGACCCCCAGCCCCTGCTGCTGGCCGCTAGGGGCCCATGGTTGGGTGCGGGGTGGGCAGGGAGAGCGTTGGGCTCCTAGGGACAGGAACGCAGCTCTGCTTCCCAGAGGGGTAGCGGTCTCGGCCTCCTTCCGCGATGGTGGTCTTTCGGTTTAAAGTCAAGAATGAGTGCAGATAAATCCTCTCTGCTTCGGTGTGTGTCTTTGTGTGTGATCACCTGGAGCAGTGCTGGTGGACTTCGGGGAACTAAGCATGGCACCTGTGCACGTGAAGCCTGGGTGACCCTTTGGGTTCGTGAATTTATGACCTTTACCACAAAGCCTCTCCAGGGGAGGTGCCAGCTTCCCTCCTGAGTCATGGGAGCGTAGATAACACCCCCGGAGGCCAGCCCTCAGAAGTGCAGGGGCTGTGTTAAGCCTTTATTCTTGTGTTTGGGAATTACTATTGCGAAATCCTTGGAGCCTTTGTTGATGGACGAGGAAATGGTAACTGCCTGGTTCCCCGGGATCTGCCTCCTGCGATCTGGGAATCTTGTCAGTGCCTGAGTGGGGCCCTGGTGCCGGGAAGGGCCTCACTGGGGCCGAGGGGAAGTGGCGGCGGTCGGGCTCTGGGCGGCCAGCGGGAGACTCTGATCTGCTCAGCAGATCATAGATGCTATGGTCAGGCTTCCAGCAAATGCCTGCCGAGGTTCCAGCAGGGGCTGGCCGGCCTGAGGGCGCTGGGGCGAAAGGAGCAGTGGCATCTCCTGGACCTCGGCCTCGCTGCTGACAGCTGGGTTTCCCAGACGTAGAGGGGTCAGGGTGCGCCTGGCCCCAGGACCAGGGCTCAGGGCCTGGGCTGATTTGGGGGAGCAAGTCTGTGCTCAGAGTCCTGGTGCTAGCTGCTCTCCCCCCGCTCCCTGAGTAGGGGGACTGAACCCACATCCTGAATCTTGAGAAAAGTTGGGCCGCTTGTGGTCAGGAGCTGCTTCCCCAAATGACATATTTGGGATATTTTCTTTTTCTTCCCAAATCTGAGTCCCGGGGGCTTCTGTTGGGAGGGTGGCAGTCGGTGCCACTGCAGCCCTTCCGTTCTTTAGAGGCACGCTCACCTCTGTGCCTTTAACTTGCAGAAAGGCATTTCTGGATAACTCCACCTATGCACTTACATACCGGGACAACAGCCACTCTTCGGAGAGGCCCCTGTGAGGCCTGATCCTGGGGCTGCCCAGGCGTACAACCTCCCCAGAGCCCAGAAAGTCCCTGAAACCCCGCTGCCCGGGGCCCTGCCATCAGAAGCCGCCTCTGGAGTCCTCCTGGGGTCCCAGGGAAGGGCCCTGTCCCTGTCTCCCTGAACACCAGAGTGGGGAGATATTTTTATCCAGATCCACAGTCCTTCCCTTCACTTAGTACGTACAGTAAAAACTGAAAGCTTCCTGGTTTTGTTCGGGGAGCACGGTTCCCTGCTGGTGACCTAGGGAAGCCTCTCTCGAACAGCATTGTGACCCCGAGCAGCTGACTTCCTTCTCCTTCCCTGTGCGGAGGCTGTGAGGAAACTTAAAGTGTTTCTGGTAATTTAATTGAGATCTTGGCTGCGTATTCATTAGAAAAACATAAAGCTGGAGCCGGGTCTGTGGAGACCGCCGCAAAGCAGCCCCTGGAGACCAAGGCCGGCTCCTCCGACAGGCCCGTCCAGCCGCGGTCAGTGGGCGGCACAGCCAGCTCGGACGCGAAGCGCCAGGGGCCCCGGCCCCGGCCCAGCTCACAAGGGAGTGAGCACGCACGCTGTGCAGGAAGATGTGAAGTCGGGCACTAGATTTCCCCAGCCCTTGACGGGAAGAGCTGCGGACAGGCTGTCGTGTTCTGAGGGCGCCATGTCCCCCACTCCTCCCGTCCTCACTGGGTCACGGGTTGGCCAGGGACACGGCTTCCATTCCCGCCCCCCAGAGGAGAGCGTCTGGCCCCCAGCGGGTCGGGGGTGGCACCCCGGCACCCCAGCACCCCCTTGGGGCTCCTGGTGCCAACGTGGTTGGAGTATTGGCACAGCCAATGCTGAGGGAGCCTCACCGGGGCATGGGGTAGTCAGGGTTTCACAGATGAAGGGACGCGAGGCTCAGAGAGGGAAGTCACAGCTCCTGACTGCTGCCTCTGCCTTGGCAAAGCTTCGAGGAGGTCATGTTTTAAAAGAGAGGCAGTTTCTCCTCTCAAAGGTTTTTTTATTCATTCATTCGTTGTCGGCTGCTGGGTCATCGTGCTAGGTGCGGGCTTTCTGCGGTGTGCAGAACGGGGGCTGCTCTCCGCTGCCGTGGCTTCTTTCGTTGCGGAGCGCAGGTTCCAGGGCGTGGGCCTCGCTGCCGCTCCGCACGCAGCATCCTCCCAGACCAGGGGTTGAACCCACGCCCCTGCACTGGCAAGTAGATTCTTAGCTGCTGGGCCACCAGGGCAGTGCTCTTCTCAAACACCACGTAAGACAAGGCCTACGTCAGCGCTTTTAAACTCGTTTTTAAATAAGAAAGTGATACTCGTTCACTTTAAAAATGAAGGGAAATGAGGCGCTGACCCTTTGACCCAGAGTCACTGAGACTTTCGACTGTTCCTAGCCGGCCTCGGTCTGCGGGCCTAGGGAGAGTGTCCCTTGGTTCTCTCTAATGACATTGGGGCTGTGGTGTGTGAGCTGACGCCCCGCCAGCGCCTCGCACTCAGGCCGCGGTGTGCCTCCCCGTATCGTTAGCTCCGTGTTTCTCCCGGGCGTGGTTAGCTCATGGTGAACGCTGGCGTATCCTATGGATTGGTATGTTTAATTAGCTGGTGGTTGGACATTTAGGTGCTTTCCAGGTTTTCTCTGTCATAAATGTTGGCATGATAAATGTGCATATACAGAAATCTTAGTGCATAGTTATTTTCTTGGGGTAAACTCTTGCAAGCGGAGCTTTTCAAGGCTTTCAATAACCTGTTGCCAAGTTGCTCTCCAGACGGGGACCTGCCCCCTGCTTTCCATCAGCTGTGTCCAGGAATGCCTGTTTCCTCGGCCTTCATTAGCAGGGGCTGATGACGTTACAACTTTCTGCCAGCTTGAGAGAAGAAAAACCGTGTCTCGTTTCATTATTTTAATTGCACTGCCTCATTTATTGAGGGTGCACTTTTAAGTATTTCCTCCACCAGGTGACTTCCTTCAGCTCTAAATTGCCTGTCCCACACGCATCTCGGTCTTCAAACTGTAGACACCCTGGCTTCCCAGCTTTCCCCAGGGATGTTTCACAGGGACGACCTGTGCCAGGGCCCCCGCGGAGCCCAGGGCCGGCAGGCCGAGTGGCTGGTCCTGGAGCCTCCCCGTGACTCCTGCTTGTCCCTCTTCCCCAGGAGCAGGAGCAGCTCTACCGCAGGGCAGGCGTGGTGTCCTCTGCCACCTTTGAGCAGCCAAGCCGGCAGGTGAAGCTGTGGGTGAAGATGGTGACTCCACTGATCAAGAACTTCTTCTGAGGACAGCAGGTACTGACCTGGGGCCACGGGTGGGCCCCTCCAGCTGGGGTCCCGGGGCCTCTCGCAGAGGCTTGGGGGCTCTCTGGTCTGTCCTTGGTTACCTGCCCAGGGGTGTGTGTTTGGGGTCACGGGTGGTTATCGAAGGCTTGGAAGCTTGGTGCTAATGGGGCAGCCCTTTCACCTTCCGTCGGGTCCCAGGGCCGTGGGGGGTCAGGGTGGTGGGACGTGCCTGTGCTCGCCCATCCCTGGGGCCTGGAGGCAGCCTTGGGGCCAAGGCCTCATGGCCGCTGGATCCCGGGATAGATTCTGTGCCCACTGTCTGTCATGGAGCACGGGGTTCTGAAGGCAGCGGGGGCGGAGGGGCAGTGCTCACGGTGGGGGCACCCGAGCTGGCTGCCTGGGCCGTGCAGGCTGGATGGAGCCTCAGACAGGCTGTGACCCCGTCTCCCTGACACTCCTGGGGTGTGCTTGCGGACACTCGGCGGTCTCGGTGACTGGCGGCGGGACTCGCTCTGCCCCCCAAGGAGCCTGCCGAGAGCCCCGAGGCCCCGGGCCACCAGCTGTGTCTCACAGGGACAAGAAGAAGCCTCGCAGGCCGGAACCCGGGGCTGCCGCCAGGGGCAGGGTCTCTCCTGAGTGACCCTCTGGGTTGGGACCCCTCCTGTGTGACCCTCTGGGCTCAGATCCCTTTAGACCCTGACCTGGCCCCAGGCGGATCAGTCTCGGCGTGGGACCTGCTGGGGCGGACTCTGCTGGTCCAGCCAGGCGGAGGGGCTTGTGGGGGAAGGAGCGTAGGCAGGCGGGAGCACGGGGTGGAGGCCTGAGCGGCCGGGCGGGGCCCGTGTTCCCCCCCCCCCGTGTGTGTCCTGGGACCACGGTTCTCTCCTCAGTCTCACTTTTACAGGTTGTATTTTCTCAGTTTGTTTTTTTCTCAGCATTTTACTTTATACTTTATTCAGATAACACAAAAATTCAGAGAGTAAAAAAATACTGAAAGGCCGAGATGCAGCTGCTTTCCTTTCCCCCAAGCTGCCTTTTCTACCTGCTGCTGTTTCTCTCTACCTGGGGCGCTCCTCCCCTGCCCCTGGGGTCTGCGGGAGCAGACTTCAAAAACCTCCCAGCCCGATGTGGTCCAATCCACTCTGCACACCTTCAGGTGCTTGAAGAGAGGGCTGGTGCTTCAGGTCGAGAGAGGAGGCCTCACGGCCCCAGGCTTGGCCCTCACCCCTGGCAGGGGCGGGGCGGTGGCGGGGAGTTGGGGGTGAGGGGAGACAAACAGGATTCCAGACCTGCGTGTCTGCGCGTCTGCCTGTCTGCACGTCTGCGTGTCTCACTGCGGAGGGCTGGCGGCTCTGATGGTCCCCATCTGAGCCTGGAGCGGCCCTGGCCCCGCCCCCGGGGTGGGGGGGGGGTAGCCGTGGCCACGCTGCCCGGAGCAGCAGCCCATCAGCTGCCCCTGTCTTCAGGCCAGCTATTGTATTGAATCGTCCCGTGGAGGATCAGAGGCGGGAAGCGAGGGAATGTGCCGGGCACTGGGTTTCTGTTTGGAGGGAGGCTTTTGGTAAACAGCGTTCACGTTCCTGCAGGAGCTGTGGGCCCGGAGCGAGCCTGTGCCACGGCCGGGCTCGAGCAATAGGCAGCCTGCTCGCCTTGTGCCTGCCCGCAGGACGGTTAGGGGGAGGGGCTAGCCCAGCCTGGGCCCCTCTTCCCCCCGGGGCTGCTGGGCTCATGGCGCTTGCAGGTGCAGCGCGGCGCTCGTCCCGAGACTGTATCGCGGCTCCAAGGTGCATCGTCTCACACAGTACGGAGAGAATTTTGCCGTGTGTGGTGTGGAATGAACGACTGTTTAATTTCAGGGTCTGGAGGCAAAATTGGAAAACCTCCCCATTCTGTGGTTGTCACCAGGGATTAGGATGAGCTGCGTGGTGGCCACCAGCAGGCCTGTGTTCTACAGTCAGAGTGGTGGCTCCTGTCCCTCCAGCCTGGACACCAAGGGCTACAGTGACCCCTCCTGGCCAGCAGAGGCGGCTGCCCGGCACCCAGACTCTGGCCAGAACCTCTGCTTCCCAAGGGGCGTGGATCCGCCAGGTCCCAGGGAAGGAGGATTTGAGGGACACTTTTCCTTCTCCCTCTCAGCCCCACCAGACCCAGGATTGTTGTAGAGCATTGGCCTCAGAGGTAGGCCTTCGAGGACTGCTGCTTCACCCATGGATTGGATGAGAATCCTTGGCAAAAGGTTTTTACAAAACTTCAGGATCAAGGTGAACTTAGAAAACAAGGCCAGATATCCCTTGGCGCTGGGATTGTGGGGTTGGGGGGGCAGGTTCCTTTACTCTGCTTTTAAGCCAGGAGACACTGAGGGTCCAGCTCATGAGCCGCCCCCTCCGGAGTCTGTTATCTGGAGTTTGTGGGCCCTGCTCGCTGCCTTCCGTGTCCCCTTCTCATTCTGTCTGCACCCATCCCCTGGGGCAGCCTTAAGGGCAGCCCAGCTGCTTTTCTGAACTATGTGCATTGGCGCGGCCATGCAGAGTCAGGCAGGTCGGGGCCTTGCTGCTCTGGGTCCTGCTGAGGTCATTCTGGCTGCTGATAGGGCCACCGTCCCCCAGCCGTCGGACAGGAGCCTTCCCGGGGCAGCTCCAAGAGCAGCACCAGGGCGGCCACCCGTGCCCCTTGGAGCTGAGTGCGATGAGGTGGCCACCTCGACCCTTCCCTGCTGGCTTGTGGGCAGGGCTGTGTGTGGAGGGCGTGCGGGGGCACCTTTCCTGAACCTTGTCTCCTGTGCCAGAAGCACAGGGGGGCTGGGGGCCCTGGCCTTCCTGCTGCCCACTGCCATGCTCAGCCCGGATTGCAGTGCCCGAGGACACACCCAGGGTTTCTTGGCCGCTGAGTAGCTAGGCCTCTTCTGCTGACTTGGTGTCTGTTCTTCATTTTCTCATTCCGAGATGGTGGGTGGGTTAGGTTGTGTGAAATTTCTCATTTCTTGAGGCAGGCCTGTATTGCTGGGATCTCCTGGAAGTCTTAGCACTGGTTTTGCTTCACCCACAGATGCTGGAAAGTTGTGTTTTATTTCCGTTGTCTCCAGGTGTTTTCTGATCTCCTTCCTAGCACGTGATGCCTCCTGGTGAACATTCCACGTGCACTTGAAAAGAATGTACATTCTGTTTTTTGGATGGAATGTGCACTAGTTATCTAGAAAGTCCAACTGGTCTGATGTGTCATTTGAGACAACTATTTCCTTATTGATTTTTCTGGGTGATCTGGCCATTGTTCTAAATGGGATTAAAGTCCGTTGCTATTAATTTTGTTACTGTCTTTCTCGCTTTGCGTATGTTAATACTTGCTGTATATGTGTAGGTGCTTCTGTAATGACGGTTACATCTTCTTGTGTTGATCCCTTTATTATATGATGCCTTTGTCTATCGTAGACTTCGCTTTAAAGTCTGCTTTGGTGGCAATAAGTGAGAACTGTTGGGGAGAAGAGCGGGAGCTGAAAGATAAGGAAGATGCTGCCTAGAACTGAGCAGGTTTACTGTGACCTCCCAGGGCACATACATGTATTCAAAGTGGTCGGTCCAGTTCCCAGCAATCTCAGAAAGTGGGCAGCTGACAGGGAGGTTCTTGAGGTGCATGGAAATGGCCCCTCTTTGGAAGCAGTTTGTTTTTCAGATTTCTGGGGCAGGGAGGAGGCATTACCATAACTGAGGGAGGTTTCCTTCCTTCAGAGAAGCAAGAATGCTTTAGGGACAGTGCCTGTGGAGGTGGCAGCTCCTGTTTATACAGGAACAGGAACGCCCTGGCCCCTTAGTGGTGGGTGTTTACATGTAGCATCAGGCCCAAGGGTGTGACTGCCTCCAGCTCTAACCCTCCAGGCCACTGGTGGGGGGAGATTAACCCAGCTGCCCCTGTAGGAAGTCAGGCTTTGGGGGTTTGGTTCCTGGGATGTTCCTCGGGCTGCTGGGAATCAGGGCCTCACCCCCAGGCCTGTGCCAGGCCCCTGGTGGCCATCAGGCGCCGAGCTCAAGTGAATCAGACAAGCCTGGCTCAGTAGCGGCATTGTTTTAATCCTGTCCACCCCCTCTCTGATGAGTCCAGATGTGAAAATGAAGTGCCTCGATTATTTAGGAGAACAAAAAGCAGCCATCAGTGCCTGTGAGAATAAGTGACAAGGACTGGGATCCCAGCTGTGAGTCTGAAGTTGCAATCAGGACCTGGCCCAGGGCAGCGTGGGCCTCTCTCCAGCTAGACCTGGAGGAGCAGCGCCACAGCCGCCAGGATCCACTTCGCTGCCTTCTCCTTGGTCTTCAGGTTAAAGGTCCAGACGTAGGTGGGACCGCGGATGCGCGTCTTGTACACGGGACACTCATAGATGTTCTTGGTCTCCATGCGGTCCACAGGGATGGCCTTGATGAAGATAACGGGCATGGCTGGCGTCAGCTCTTTCAGCCGCGCTTCGGCGATGACTCCGGCCTGAGTGTCCCAGCGAGCTCCTGCAGGGACGGCACGCCCGAGGGCCGGGGTAGTCCGTGGTGAGGGGACTGGTTCCCGTCTGTCGCGCTGGCAGTGAGGGAGGGGCGGGGCCTGCAGAGATGTGCCTGGGCCAGCCTGGCACCAGGATCACCACACGTGGGGCTATGAGCAGAGGATGCGGCGGGGGGCGTCTCACTGCAAAGTCGGAGGGACGGCTCAGCCCCAAAGCCCTGGGCTCCCCTGTTTACATTTGTGGTGTTTCAGAGCCTCATGTGTCAGCCTTGATTTCAGCTAAAAGTGGCCGATTAAAGCTCCCCGCTCCCCTCCCCCTGTGGCGTCTGTCCTGTCCACGTGCAGTATAAACGTGTATACGCACATGGAACTGTTGTTGCCTCGAACCAGACCTATTTCTACTCACCCTATTTAATGACGCTGAGATTTCCTGTAATTCCACAATAAACACGGAGAACGTCTGCTGCTGTGCTTATCTCTGGGGATGTGGGCGGTGGGGGCCCTGACACCCCCCAGGCATGGGGATGACATCTGTCGCGGGGGAGGGGCTGGCACTCAACTCAGCGGTCCTGTCCGGCCGTGCTTGGTGCAGGACGGGGTGGGGACTGAGTGGGTACCAGCCTTGAGCCCGCCACGGCCCCTGGGACCTGGCCCCGTGATGGCCTCGCACGGGGCTCCGAGGAGGGCCAGGCCGCCGTGCCCTTGGGTCTGGCATGGGGCGGGCTCCTGGCCCTCCGCCCTCAGAGGGCACACCTGTCCCAGGCTCCAGGGCCCCGCGGCGCCGGCGCCAGCTACCTTCCATGAAGAGCCCGTAGACGTAGGCGCCCTCCCGGGGGGGCGCGGTCATGTCCTCTCGGTTCTTCTTGGTCACCTCCACAGACAGACACATCTTGTCCAGCGGCCACTCGTTCTTCCTGGCCATGGACTGCATGATGGCCGTGAGGAAAGACTGGGGGTTGAAGAAGCCGGCCAGCCACACCGTGGTGGAGATGTGTATAAGAGACAGGGGCTACAGTGACCCCTCCTGGCCAGCAGAGGCGGCTGCCCGGCACCCAGACTCTGGCCAGAACCTCTGCTTCCCAAGGGGCGTGGATCCGCCAGGTCCCAGGGAAGGAGGATTTGAGGGACACTTTTCCTTCTCCCTCTCAGCCCCACCAGACCCAGGATTGTTGTAGAGCATTGGCCTCAGAGGTAGGCCTTCGAGGACTGCTGCTTCACCCATGGATTGGATGAGAATCCTTGGCAAAAGGTTTTTACAAAACTTCAGGATCAAGGTGAACTTAGAAAACAAGGCCAGATATCCCTTGGCGCTGGGATTGTGGGGTTGGGGGGGCAGGTTCCTTTACTCTGCTTTTAAGCCAGGAGACACTGAGGGTCCAGCTCATGAGCCGCCCCCTCCGGAGTCTGTTATCTGGANGGCTGAGCTGGGGGTGGGGCCCAGCTGGAGCCGCCCTGCCCCCACACCACAGCCGCGGGGGGTGCTCAGTGTCTGAGGCTCGGGTCTGAAAGGCTGCTGCTCCCGTCCCTGGTCCCCCAGGAGGTGGCCACCTCGATGGGTTTCTGGAGCCTCTTGGACCTGCTGGGAGGGCCTCTGCATGTCTGGCCACAGGAGCTGCCCCACACCTCGAGCTCGCTCTGGGCTTCCTTCGAGGGGAAGTGCCTGCGCTCTGAGGCGTCTCCTTGAGGCGTGGCCCAGGCACTTTGGGCCCTGCTCTGACCGAGGCTGGGCCACGGGGACCTCTGCACACTCCCGCTCCCCATCCTCGCTCTTCAGGCCCTGGGGACGGGTTTGCTGAGCACACAGCGGCTCCCCGGAAGCCTGTCCTTACCCTGATGCGGAGCAGCAGGTCAGCGTACCAGGCCGCCAGGCCCATCATGGAGGGGTAGGCCCGGGCCACCCAGGAGTCGGGCACAGTGTCGTAGAACAGGGCTGTGGACAGGTCCTCCATGTCGGTCGTGATGGTCAGCTCTCCCTGGGGACACACAGACAGGCCTGCTGGGCATTCGGCGGTGACGCAGACCCAGGCGTTGCTGGCGCGGAGGCGCCCACTCCTCCAGCCCAGGGGCCTCGAGGGTGTGGCTCAGTGGCCTCAGGCTCGTCGGCCTGTGGCCGAGGGCGGTCAGCCCGCACCTGGGTCCCGCCCCGGTTCTGCCGCCCTGTCCTGACCTTCAGCCCCAGGTTCAGCTCCTTCAGCGAGCGCCGCATTTCGTTGGTCAGGATGTTCATCCTCTCACATTCCTGGAAGGCGACCACCACGTACGGGGTCTTCTCGGCGGCTTTGGCCATGATCTCGGCCATGTTGAACGTCTCCGGGATCTTCTCCAGGATCTCGTCCAGCACGGCCTTCACCTGGAAGCCAGTCCCCAGCCGGCTCGTGTCACTGGGCCCCAGCCCTGCCCCAGTGCCAGATCAGGGCACTGCCCCGACGTTCATGTCCAAGCCCAGGAGCGAGGCAGGTGGAGTTGCCAGGAAAAGGGGACCGTGGGGGTGCAGCCCCGGGCTCCATCAGGGAGGGGGACCTCGGTCTCATCGTCAAGGCCACCTGGCTGTGCCCTTGGGAGCGTGACCGCTCTACCCGGCACCTTCAGACGTCCTGAAGGCACTGCCTCCCTCCCCCATCAGGTCACCCGGTGGTCTTGGGGTCATGACCCTGTCCTTGGTGGGAGCTGTCCGCAGGGNAGGGGGACCTCGGTCTCATCGTCAAGGCCACCTGGCTGTGCCCTTGGGAGCGTGACCGCTCTACCCGGCACCTTCAGACGTCCTGAAGGCACTGCCTCCCTCCCCCATCAGGTCACCCGGTGGTCTTGGGGTCATGACCCTGTCCTTGGTGGGAGCTGTCCGCAGGGACGTGCTGGTCACACCTTCTCAAGGGGTGGCCCCCCTGGTGGTCCCTTACACCACTGCCCACCCGTAGACCTCTGGTCAGTCATTGGAGAAAAGGTGGTGGGGTTTCATAGCACCGAGGCTCCGCTCCAGTCAAGAATCTCGACTTGCCCGTGCGCGCGGGGCAGGGCCGTTGGGAGCCCTGGGGGGATGGCGCTCTCTAGCTCGGCGCTCGGTGCTTGGCTTGGGGCCGCAGCAGCCAGCTGGCAGGTCCCCTGCCGGGGGGGGGGGGTCAGATACCCACCTTCTCCTCGCGGGAGACCCCGGTGCCAGCCCCCGAGTCTGTCTCCTTGGGCTGCATCTCCAGGACGGTGCGGAACAGCTTCTCTGAGGTGACCGTCAGAAAGCCGATCTCCGCATTGGGGTGCAGGCCGTACAGGTAGGGGCTCTCGGGGGGCAGGTTCTCGTCGATGTATTCATGGTAGCCCTGTAAAAGGGGGGCTGGGTGAGCAGGGAGAGCTGCGCGAGCTGGAGCCTGCATCGTGCTCGTATGAAGCCTCACTTCCCAGAACCTTCCGTCCACCCCTTGCCCTCTGGGCCCACTTCCTGTTGGGGCTGCCCCCCACCGCAGACAGGGTGTTTCCCCTCCTGCTCCATGGAGGCTGCCTCTCATACCCTCTTTCTGGGTTGCCTGCCCGCTGGCTTCCTCCTGGTGCATCCGTCCCTAAGGTCAGTGACAGAGGCCCTCACCAGGGAGCCCGCGGGCCAGCACTCCCCTGCCGCTCTGCCTCCCAGAGGGCGCCCATGTCTCACGTGTTCTCTCACCCCTGGAGGGCGCTTTCCTCACCTTGTAGTCCAGGTTGGGGGGGATCTGAAAGCCCGGGGCCAGCAGGATCTCTCCCTCCAGCATCTCCACCCGGATGTACTCCGCCAGGTAGGTCCTGCAGAGCCGGCGGTCCCAGTCATCAGTGATGTGGCCGCCGTACATGATCTCCCCGAAGAGGTAGCGGAGGTCGTCCCAGGGCACCTTCGAGGGGACGGCTGCCATCAGGGGGCCTGCCAGGCCCTCATGTCACCCTTGCCCCTTCTCCCCACCCGCTCTGCAGGGTCACCTGCTACCCTCGGTCACCAGGCCCAGGGCTGGCCCTGCCTCCCCTCTGACTCCAGCCAGCAGCTGAATGGGATCAGCCCCTCCTCAACCCTCTTCCCACGAGGGGCTCTCTAGCCTCCACCCCCTCTCCCCGGCCGTGTGCCCACCCCTCCTCCACGCTCTCCCTTGGTGTGAGTCCCCCGGCACTGGCACCGAGTCCCTGCAGGCCCACTCCACCCCTGCAGCCTGTTGTCCCCCTGCTTTATTCCCCCACATGGGGGCGGGACGGGGAGCTGCCTGGGACCTTTCCCTTCACCACCATCTCCAACAAGAGCAGGAACTCTACGTAGACAGTGTTGGCGCTGGGGCACCGGCGATCGTCTTGGCCGTGCAGTCCAGTTCTCGTCTTCACAGTCTAGTGGGTCTTTTCGCTGACCCCACCCACAGGCCCTGGTCCCAAGCATACTCCAGTAGTCTTGCCCGCTCCTGAGGGCTCTGTAGCAGAGCCAGCTCCAGCAAGTACCCTCTCCCCGACCCCAAAGCCTGATTCTGCCCTGAGGGAACCTGACCAAACCAGGCAGCGCACACAAGCGTCCCCCAGCTGGTGGCCAGGCCTCTGTGTGCATCCCACGCTCGGCTGCTCTCACTGCGCTCGGCTCTGCCCCTGCTTCCACGCTGTGCCCTTGGCCCGGAGTGCCACTCCTTCAGCCACCACGTGCCACGACTGTGTTCTTCTGAAGCCACTTGGGTGCAGATCCCCCTCACCCCGACAATGCTGGGACCCCGTCCCCTCCCCGCTCCTCGTCCCAGCCTGTAGCTGCTCCTCCTGCAGAGCGCTGTCCAGCAGCGAGAGCCACACAGGGATGCCACAAACGAGACTTCTGATTTTCCAGCAGCCACTTAAGTGGAAAGATTGTTCCTGCAGGCACTCGGCACCAAAACTGTGAATGAGGTATTTAACTTTTGTTTTGCACCAAGCTTTTGAAACCCAGAGTGTCTTGTGCCCCTCTGTTGAGACGTGCTGTGCATCACGTGTACCGCACGGCCTGGGACCTCACTGCACACACTTGATTTTCTCTGAGGATTGCAACTCCTTAAGGGCAAGTTGGGCATTGATGTAGCTCCTGCAGTGCCCTGCCTGGATGGCAGCTGGCTGCCAAGAACAGACAAAGTTAATTGAATAAGAACTTGTTGACTTTTTTGGGGGACTGAGTCGCACAATAGTGGGAAACTTAGTTCCCCAGCCAGGAATCAAGCCCAGACCATCGGGGGTGAGAGCGTGGAGTCCTAACCACTGGACCGCCAGGGAAGTCCCAAGAACTTGTCTTATCAGTCGTCTGGTGTGCTCTCACGAACTTTGACTTGGAACACTAATCTCCGCCTCGTTGTCATCTGTGACTTTCACTTTTTCTCTCTGCTTGGTTATCTTGAGTATGTGCTGAGCTGCTCTCTCTGCGTTCTGTGTTTTTGCTTCGGAGACCGCTTCTGTTTCTCGTGCCACGTGGAGTCGGTCACACCCCACACTCTGCCTCCCTGGTCCCCGCGAGCGGCTTCTTGGGAGGACGGCCCTTCCCCAAGGGGTCGGCAGGGCGGTGGGACTGACCCCCGGGGGCGGGTGCTGTGTGCCCACCTGCCGGATGGAGTCCCCGGAGCGCTGCTCAGAGACAAGTTGCCAGGTTTTGTCCTTAGAGTCCGGGTGACTTTCTCAGAGTTGGGGGGACGGGTGGGCCGTGGGCGGCGGGGACCTCGTCATGGTGTTTGCTCAGCGTTGTCCCCCCGAGGCCCCGGGCTGGGGTGAGGGAAGGCTGGGCCTTGCAGGCCCAGGGCCCAGGCCTGAGCACACGCTGCTGAGCGGGACGCCAGCGTCCCTCACGCCGGCGGTCACGGGAGCACACGGCGTGCGTCCTGAAGCGGTTTCTTACTCAGGTTCCGCGTGTCCTGAGGGAAGCTTCTGCGTAAACGGCGTTACAGGCTCCTAGCTCCCAGCGCCACTCCCCCTCCCACTGAGCCTCCCGGCAAGAACCCCTCTGACGAAGCTGCTGTGATGATGCGATTCTCCCTTCACATCTTCCTGCGTCTGTTCACTTGTGCGAGTGCCGTAAGATGTGCCGCTGGCCTGCAGCTCGTACTCTGTCGCAGGTGAAGTGACCCCAACCCTCCCCGGCACCTGCAAATGGAGACCACCATCCCACTCCCCAAGGAGGCCCGCCTTCCGCCGGGTCTGCCCTCCTGCTTTGTCTGGGGTTGGGTGTTTTGCCAGGAACTGAGCAAACAACATTCCAGGCTCAGGCTTGGGTGGCGGCCGTCCTGGGAGGTCTGCTTCCTCCAGGGTCTGAGGACAGCTGGCCCAGGTCTCCCCTCTTCCCAGTGCGTCTGAGCTTTCTTACGATGGGTGGGGGTATTCTGCACCCCTTGTCTCTTAGCCTCCAAAGCTTGGAGGGGGTGCTCTGAGCCTCAGGCCTTCAGACATCCTTGGGGTGGGTGTCTCGGCCCTCAGGCACTGGGCCCAGCAGTCAGGGTGCCCTGGGAGCCTCATGGGCCAGCGGAAGGTCCACCGCAGTCAGTGTAGGAAGGTGCTGCTGTGCGGGAGTGTGGAGGAGTCCAGGGTTTATGGAGTCCCCTTCTGCCACCTCCTGGTGGAGGGTCCTGTGCCAGGGCCCCGCTCCACATGGGAGATTCCGAGAGGAGCGCAGTAGTCCGGAGGCCGGGCGGCTCTCAGTCCCCAAGGCCGTGGCCGCCTCTGGCTTTGGGACTCACGTGTGGCCTCGCCCCACCTCAGGCCCACGCCCGCAAGTCCCCGCTCTGGGCCACAGACAGGCCAGCCGGGGCCCTCCGGCCAGAGTTCCTGGCTGAGCTGCCTCTGCAGCCCTCACAGCGGCTTTCATAGCGCCTCACACGTTTGTCTCCATTTTCAACAAGAATGAAAGGAAGCGCTCTGCGTCTCCAGGGATTTTTTTTTTTGGCCTGCCTTCTAATCGTGCTTTCTGCCTCCAGACACTGACCAGGGAAGCCTGCAGCCCCTGAGGCTCTTCGCTGGCTTCTCCCAGTAAATCCACAGTGCCCAGGAGGCTGGCCTTTCTGGGGGAATCCCTGTTCAGGAGCAGGACGAGCGGCTTCCCAAAGATGCTGACCCTTGTAAAGTGATGATAATTGCCAGACAGCTGAGGACTGCTGGAGGGGCCGGCCAGGGCCTGGGTGCTGACCGTGCTCTCAGACGGGTGGGGTCACGAGGAGCCTCACACGTTCAGGTTTCCCTTGGCTTATGGAACTGAGGGAACATCCCTTAAACTTGAAACAGAGCAATGGAAAGGGCGGGCACCAGATTAGTCCTTACCTTGGGGTTGGCTTCCAGGTAGTTGTAGAGCACATTGATGGAGATGGTGAGGTCCCCGTTGTTGAAGGGGTACGACCGGTTCCAGCCCTGGGCCCCGAACTTGCGCCTCTCGGCCACCACGGCATGGAAGTAGCACAGGGCAAAGAGGATGCACTTGAACTCGATCTCCTTGGTGCACATCTCCAGCGTGTCCTGCGGGAGGACACACCCCAGGTCAGGTGGGGTCCACACAGGCGCTCTGGCAGGGCCAGGGCCATCTTTGCTGGCTGCTTCACTGGCGGTGCAAGGGGGGTGGAGGATAGGGGTGGGCCCTAAGGCCACTGACTGCTCTGCGCTGGTCTGTAAAGTCGGGTAGAGAACGCTTGCTTGTCTTTGCTTGGAATGCAGCTGTATCACGTAAGTATTGGATACAAGTCAAATTACTGATACTTCTACCTAATAAAATATTCCCCAATATAATTCTTGTGCAATTATTAACATTTCCTCATCGTCTACACACCCCAGACTTTCCAAAAACAACCTGTGAAGGGGGAGGGGATGTTTAGCAAAGCCTTTCTGAAAGCAGGTGGCCCCAGGGAAAGGCAGACCCAGCCCTGAGTCTGAACGCTAGTTCTCTTGGCAGGTGAGATTTTAACTGGTCTTTGCTAAGTGGGTGGCTCTGAGCAGAGGCTTCTGGAAGCTAAGCTGTGTCCTCCTCCCCGGTTCAGGCCTGCGAGCACCACCCGGAGGCCAAGTGCTCTGTGTGGGTGGCAGGCCTGGGGCCAGAAAGCCAGATCCGGGACAGACATCTATCGGGTGGCCACAGTGGGGAAAATTGCCAGTGAAAAGCGTGGGAGGGGTTCTGCGCAGGGCGTCAGGGAGGCCACCCCACCTGTGTGAAGAGGTCCAGGGCCTTGTGCAGGTTGGCGTACATGCCCGTGGGCGGCTCGTTGGTGATCTTGATGGCGTTCTCCAGGATGCCCTGGGGGATGATGTGGCTCTCGGGGCTGGGGGCCGGCTCGGCGCTGATGAACACCCGGTAGTCTCCATGGCTGCCGGCGCTGTGCCGCTCCAGCTTCTTGTCCAGGGTGCTCAGCCACCGGGCCACCAGGTGGATGTTCTGCGGCCAAGACCAGGGCTCAGCGCCTGCACGCTCCTCCGCAGGACAGGCCCCCCCGCAGTGGCCCCGACCCTGCCGTCTGCCCTTCCCTGGGGCGCTGGCCATGCTGGGTCATCTCACCCAGTGACTGAGGCCCCGGCGTCACTGGTGCTTAGTTCAGGGCCTCCCGCCTCGGTGAGTCCTTCCCGCCCTCCACCCGGCATCAGGGCTGAGATTACATGGTCTCCGCCCCTCCTCTGAGAGGCTTGGGTGGAAAGCAATGACCTGGAGAAAAGGCTACCCTCGTGCACTGTTGGTGGGATTGTCAATTGGCACAGCCCCTGTGGGTAGCAGTTTGCAGGTTCCTCGCAGAAAATGAAGGGTAGAACTGTGTTGTGACCCAGCAACCCCAATTCTGGACATTTATCCAAGAAAATGAAGATGCCGATTCCAAAAGATACACGCAGCCCTGTGTTCACAGCAGCGTTGTTACAGCTGCCAAGGTGTGGAAGCAACCTAAGTGCCCGTCAGTAGGTGAGTGGATAGAACAGAAGCAGTAAAACGTGAAGGAACGGTGAACACGGGATGGGGTGAATATGTGGGTAAATTAAAAAATATCTCTTGACTGTAACAATAATGTATCATGGGATTTAAAATATAAAATCAGAGTGTGTGATAATATCAAAAAAGATGTGGTATACATATATATGTGTGTAATACACACACACACAATGGAATATTACTCAGTCCTAAAAAGGAATGAAATTTTGCCATCTGCAACAGCATGGCCAGTCCTAGAGAATACGCTTCAGTGAAAGAAGTCAGACAGAGAAAGACAAATAGCATATGGTTTCACTTACGTGTGGAATCCAAAAAACAAATGGACAAACATAACAGAGTCATGGATAGGACAAACAGGTGGTTGTCAGGGGTGGTGGGAGGAGGAGAGAAATGGAAGGGCGATTACGAGGTGTAGATTTCCAGTTACAAAATAGATGAGTCACAGGGATGGTGGGGAAGATGAGGTAATGTCTTTGGTGACAGATGGTAACCGGACTTGCAGGGGGGATCATTTTTGTAAAATGAACTAAGAGAAGGATTTGAACCCGGGGTCCCCACATGGGGCCAGGCCAGGCCCCGTGGACTGAGGTCCACCCTGCTGTGGGGTCTGCCAAACCCGGGGCAGGCCTGCAGTGGGGCCAGCAGGGACTAGCGTAGGGGCTTGGACAGGCTGCAGGGCCAAGGAGGGGCGGTCAAGCCAGCGCAGGGGAGGAGGGGGAATGTCTCTCACTGTTGAAGGATCCACACTTGCATCACCAGAACAGCGGTGACGCCCCAGGCCACCTGCTGACCAGGTGGAGCCGTGCTTGGTGTGGGAGACTCCTGCCCCAGGCCCTCCTTCAGAGGCTGCAGGAATCCCAGCCAGGCTGGTGAATGCGGATCCCTTCCTTCTGGCCTTCAGGCCAATCCCCTCAGGTGCTGAGGCCTGGGGGAGCCCTCCCCCCAGGAGCACGTGTGCCCTCTCCCCTGCACCTGCAGGATAACCCAGTGTCCGTTCTCTGCGGCCACGTCCAGGGCGTTCTCGGCCACCACCTCTTGTCCCTGCCCCAGGGACACGTTATGGAGTTTCCCGTTGTCTATGGTAAATCCCAGTTTTTTCCCTGAAGGAAAGAAAAACAGGAAAAGCACGGGGACGGCTGAATGACAAAAACAGAGGCTCCGTGATCCACAGCTTGGAATTCCATACCCCCCTCTTAAAATCTGACATAAGGTCAACGCGTACCGCTTTGAAAGCCATCTTTATTAGGGACATGTCATAATTCGCAACGTTGTGCAACCATTTCTCTGGTTCCAGGACATTTTCATCATCTGAGAAGGAGACCCTGTATCCATCCCACTGCCCCCACCCCCCAGCGTCGGGACCACTAATCTGCCTTCGGCCTCTATGGATTCGATGTCTCAGAGGCAAGGAATTGTAGAACACGGCTCCTTGTCTCTGGCACAACGTTCTCTCTGCTGTCCATGTTGCAAGGGTGGGTCAGCGCTTTTTTTTTTTAATTGAAGGATAATTGCTTTACAGAATTTTGTTGTTTTTTTCTGTCAAACCTCAACATGAATCAGCCATAGGTGTACTACATCCCCTCCCTTTTGAACCCCCCTCCCAGGTCCCTCCCCATCCCACTCCTCTAGGTTGATACAGAGCCCCTGTTTGAGTTTCCTGAGACATAGAGCAAATTTCCACTGGCTATTTTACATATGGTAAAGCAAGTTTCCATGTTAGCTGTCCATACACCTCGGCCTCTCCTCCCCTCTCCCCATGTGCATAAGTCTGTTCTCTATGTCTGTGTCTCCACTGAGCCTTTCATGGATTCACCTCGGGAGGCTCAGCCATTTATCAGCTCACGGACCTGGGGGTTTCCGGCCGCTGTGAGCCGGTCCCTGTGAAGTGTGCCTTTGGGGATGTCACCGGGAGTGGGTGTGCTGGGCCGTCCGGCAGTTCTCCGTGTGACTTAGGAGGGACCACCTTTCCACCGGCCATCTTTCCACCCGCTCGCGGTCGCACCAGCAGCGCACAGGAGCCCAGGAGTGGTCCTTGTGCATGTCAGGCCCTTGCCCCGCTGCTGGGAGCGGAGGGGTCTCTCTCCGTGCTTTGGACCCATGATGCTGCCTTTTGCTGGCCACACTTACCCAGGGCTTCCACGTCCTTCAGGGGGTCGACCCCTGGGGAGAGGATGAAGAAGATAGGGGTGGAGGGGCTGCTTTCCTCGTAGGACTTGGAGAACTCGACGCTCCGGCCCTCCACAAACTTGCTGCCCATCTTCTCCTCCACAAAGTTCCTGAGGGGACGACACTCGGTCAGACCTGAAGGGGAGGGCCCGTTTCCCTGGGGGACTTTCTGAGGCAGAGAAGGGTCTCTAGGTGGGAAGCCAGTTTCTGCCGGGGCCTCCTGTAAGCAGAGGTATTTGCTTGTGGTATTTGCTTGGGGCGCCCTTGGCTCCCATCCACCTGCACGGGGACAGGTGAGAGGCTCTTGGCCCCGCTTTCAAAGGTGTGCAGGGTCATCCGTGACGGGACTCAAGGTGCCACGGCGTCCAGGTGACCACACTTCTGCCCCCAAGGAAGGATCCTGTCCCTAGAGACTTCCTGCTTCCCACACATTTCCTGTCCGCTCTCCAGACCAAGGCAGCAACAAGGAGCAGAACCCAGACCATCTACGGGTCCTGGTGATCTCCCAGGGGCCCCGAGGAGGAAGGACATGCGCGTTAGAGCCGCCTCAACAAGCTCCAAGGACCACAAAATACGCACCTTCAGGAAAGTCACAGAAAACCCCCAATTCTCTTCACATGAGCACCTCTCTCTTCCAAGCCCCAGGGTCTGTGCTGACTGACAAAGCTGGGGTCAGTCAAGGCCCCTCTTAGGGTGGCCCTGGGTGTCTCATCTCGGCTCTCTGCCCCTCCCTCTTGTCCACAGGTGGCTGAGCTTGCTGTGTCTGAATGAACCATGGGAGCTAAACTTATGTCCAGTGTGGTCTTGGAAAGGACGACGGCGGCCTCCTTAAGAGATGACTCCCAGGTCAGTGACCTGAGGCTCTGAGCATCATGAAGACCCTCAGGTGGGTCAAAGCATCCCTCGGAGTCAACAGGGAGTTAGCGGGCAGGCACCAGATGGGCCTTCCTACTCCCGCAGGAGTGACATCTCTCATTGCACCCCACCCTGCAGTCTCGCCTTTACTGGCTTCTGTACAGACTCCCGAGTCGTTGCTGACCCCAGGCAGGGGGGCTCCTGCTCAGTGCTGACCCCAGGATGGTGGGGGGGAGGTTCCTGCTCAGTGCTGATCCCAGGCCGGGGGGCTTCTGCTCTGTGCTGACCCCAGGCCGGGGGGAGGGGTTCCTGCTCAGTGCTGACCCCAGGCCGGGGTGGGGGTGGTTCCTGCTCAGTGCTGACCCCAGGCCGGGGGGGGTTCCTGCTTAAGGCCTCCAATCGTGTTCAGCTCCTGCCTTTGAAATTGACCTGGAATGTCACTGTGGGGATCCCTGCCCAGGAAGGACGTCTGGGAGGTAGCAAGTCCCGCCCCGGGGCAGGAATGGCACGCGCTCACGGTTGCTCCTGACGTGGCCGGGCCACGTGGTCACTCTGCGGATGAATTGATGACACAGAACAGCAGGCGCCTGGTTCCAGTTGGGCTCTGCTGCTCTGGCGCTGCGTCCTGGACACGTGGATACCAGAACCACCCCCAGCAGCCTGCTTGGTGGCAGGTGTGCAGATCCGGCTGGTGTTTTGGGGGTCCTGATGCCAGCGCCCTGCCTGCCATGGGCGAGTGACCCTCCTGGGGTCTGTGGACGGGAGGCGGGAAGGCACTGGGCTCGAGGGCCTGGTGGAGGGCCGAGTGTGCCTGGGGGGGAAGCTCTGGGGCGCGTGGCGCCCGGGCTCCTGCCGACTGTGTGTTGTTACCATTCCCTGTGGACTTGGACCCGGCTGTCCTTGCTGTTGAGCTCTGCTCCCCCGTTTTGCTGGGGAGGTGAATCTGCTCTCCTCGCCTCCATCACGGAGTGTGACATGGGAGCGCCTGGCGTCCACGGTCGCCCCCGCGGTCCCGATGCCCTTTCTCCCGTGTGACGTGGGTGACTCACGAGTGCTCTGGGGGCAGAGGGCCTGGATACCCACACGTGCTCAGCTCTCCCGGCGGGCGGCGTCCTGAGGGATGGCCAGTGCCCTTCCCCTTGGTCTTCCCCAGACTCCGTCCATCCTTCCCCTGGCGCTGAGCCCAGGTGCGTCCTGCCCTCTCCCTTGTGACGTGATGTCTGGCTTCACTCTACCTGCTTCCTCCTGCGCCCAGAACCCCTCCGGGTCCCGTTCCTCTTTGGTCCCAGGAAAACAAAGCAAAACAGAAACTGGTCTGTGAGCAGCCGATGGGTGTGAGTCAGGCCTTTGCCTTGTCAGAGGGGAATTCTACGAAGGACGTGGGCGTCTTTTGGGAAATCTGGCGGCTTTCAGGCCACTGGGAAAGTGGGAAGCCAGGAAGCCTCTCCGAGAGAACGGGGCCTGCTTCTGTTCCTCCTTTCCCCACGACCCCGCAGCGGGCTGCCCGGGCTGGTGTGGATGTGTTACAGCGGTCACTATTCCTGGAGTCTTTCTGTGCTCTGGGGAGTGAAAGGAACCAGGAGCTGAAACTCGATGGCTAAGTTTCCAGTCCTGGAGGTGGATCAGGTCCAGGGAGGTTGCTCATGAAATCACAACTGTTCCCTTTGCAAATGAGCCATTGAAACGGAAGATTCACTTGCAGTCCAGCCGCTGCGGCCACGCATACCCTCCGATGCTGATGGCTCTGCCGCTTCCCTCCCCGCGGCATCCCACAAGGACCCCGTGTGGTCGTGGAGGTCGTCAGCACCCTGGCTTTTTTTAAAAATCTTGGCGAAAGACCCAGGGAGTCTTGTCTTCCCGTCACTTACCTCAGGGCGTCCTTGCCCAGGCTCGGGGGAGGTGGGGAGCCCCACTGGCCACCTCTGGAGACCCCCCAGTGCTCCGAGAGCTCAAGACTGAACCCATATCTCCAGCACTGGCAGGCAGATTCTTTACCACTGAGCCACCGGGGAAGCTCTAAGTGGCAGAACTCAGATCCAAACCCAGGGCGTCTGACTCTAATGCGTGCACTTTCGACCCTTAGGTTACAAGGGTCTTCACTGTACAAGGATCTTCATTCTGGAGGCCACTGAAACGTCTAGAGTTTCAATATTATTAAAGATGTCTGAGTGTTCTGGTGTNTATTTTAATATAAATTTATTTTAATTGGAGGTTAATTACTTTACAATATTGTATTGGTTTTGTGATAAATCAACATGAATCCACCACGGGTGTACACGTGTTCCCAATCCTGAACCCCTCCTCCCACCTCCCGGTCCTTGCGGGGAGGGAGGTATGAGAAGAGCAGTGCCACCTGGCTGGGGGCGGGGAGGGGAGAGGGCAGCCGTCCTGGTGGACACACCAGGGGAGGGGAAGGGAGAGAAGGCCCCCACATGCACTCAGTCTAACTCGGGTAGTTTAGCCAGCATCCCCCAAGAGGGAGCGTGGACGGTCAAGGTGAACTAATCTATGTAAACGTGCTCTATGGGGGAGGAGTGCACACAGAAACCGCTTCTTTTCGGCCACAGGACACAGGGCACCACTAACAGCCCACCTCCACCAGGCAGCCCACTGGAACTCTCCTAAGAGTTTTCTACTTCCTGTGTGAGGCAGAACAGCCCCCAACTCCTCCCCGAGTGAAGACCCAGCCTAGAAGACCCCCCAGAACCTTCCAGGCCCCAGGACCCCCACCTTCAGGTTCCTGCGCACTTTGTCAATGAAGAACTTCCAGCACGCCTCCCGCGTGTCAGTCAGGCCGAGGGACTTCACCTGGGGCCGCATGGAGGAGATGATGTTCTCCACCTCGTCGTCCATGAACAGCCCTGGGATCTCCCCCGAGGCCAGCAGGTCGTTGATCAGCACCAGGAACTGCTCCTCGGCCACCTGGGAGTCGGTCATCAGGAACACCGAGGGGACGTTCTTCACAGCCGACTTGATGTACTGGGCGCCAAGGTCGAGCTGGACCCGAGGAAGACACCCTCAGAGGCCTTGCCGAGGATCTCCCACCACCACCCAGGGCAGGGGGGCACCCGCAGATCGGCCCAGTAAGAAACGGCAGGGTCTGTAGATGGAGACTTAGGGTCTCGAGGGGAGGAGGCCCACTTGTGGAGGCACCACTCGCCACAGCGCCAAACTGGAAGTATCCTCGGGGTCCCTGAGCTGCGGACACATGGCTGGCCCCTCACTCAGCTTAAAGGGTTTCTTCAGAGGGTCCGGCCTAGCTCCGGGACCACTACTCCGGCCTCAGGAAGAGGGCTCCTAGAAGTCAAAAGCATGCCACTGCCTGGCCTGGGGACTGCGTGCAGGGGGCCTGGGGAGCTGACCCAGCGGGTGGGAGCCCAGCTAAGCCCTCACTCCCACAAGTGCAGGCAGAGTGCTGGCCCACGACGAGGGACTCGCTGTCTCTCCCTTCTCATTGCACCACCCGGTTCCAGCCTTTGTGGGTCACCGGGGCTCCTGCAGCATCCCCCGCCCACCATCACCCCTGAGCACTCTCTGCTGTCTTCAAGCTATCTTCCACTTTGCCCCAGAACACCACCACATCCTGCCCCTCCTCTGCCCAAATGTCCTTGATGGTATCTTGTTTTCTTGGGACCACGTCCAGGATTTCCCATGAGGCGCATGATGGCCCTCGGGCTTGGATTCTGACCCTTCCCCCACCTCCAAGTCTCCGGCTTCTAGTGGGGGCCCATGGCTGTTGGTGTGACTTTATAATAGAATTGTGAACATATCTGTTATACTGACAACATTTACATTTTTAACTTCTTACTGCAACACCACTATCAGAACAATAATAATACATCTTCTAACCGTTCAGGAGTCTGCTTCCCCTAATAGGATGCAAGGTCCTATAGCTCTGTTTATAGCTGTCCTTACTTCCGAATCTACAGAAGCTACTTAATAAATGATGACAAGGGATGAGTGCAAAGCTGGCTTGTCAGGGGTGCAGGAGCAGTGAACGGGGACGACGCAGATCACAGAGCTGTTGCAGCTCATGCCAGTGAATAAAATAGCAACAGCCACGGGTGGTCCCAGGGTGAGGTAACGGGAATGAAGCCCTCACAAGGGCAAAGAGTATGATGCAATCATGAAGATAAAAGCAATATGATTAAGCTAACAGACTAGAAGCTTTATCAGTAGAGAAAACTCAGTACTGCTACACGGCTCTGGGTGCAAGGATTCTCTCCACTTTGAGAGCACTTGGCTGGGGGGTCAGTGAGGAC
Organism: Neotragus pygmaeus; assembly: GCA_006410875.1. Lineage (NCBI taxonomy): Eukaryota > Metazoa > Chordata > Mammalia > Artiodactyla > Bovidae > Neotragus > Neotragus pygmaeus. The sequence continues at coordinate 32,339 of SJYV01035404.1, read as the reverse complement.
CCGTTCAGCTCAGCTGAGAATCCACACACTCTGATTCAATCCAGGAGGCAGGACCTACATTATGAAGACCTCATCCTTAAGGCTTGGGTTTAAAAATTAGAGCTGGCTGGTGTTTGATAGAAAGAGTAGCTGTACTGGGGACTGGAGGCTGCAGGCCCTGGCACAGCCTGAGAGCAGGACTGAGGGCCAGCTGACCATCCCCATTCTCCTTCCTGGGGCCCCAGCCCGCAGACCACCCCGCCCTCTTGCTGAGTTCCCAGGGCGCCAGGCTCTGGTGGGGGTCCAGACCACCCCCCCACCAAGGCCACCTGGCCAGTGACTGCCTTGCAGCCTTGAGCGGAGAGGCGGGTCCCCGGGCCAGCCGCGTCCTGGCCCACAGAAGCACCAAGGCAAAGAGAGAGGCACTGGGGGACACGGTCAAATCAATTCCAGCTCTAATCTGAGCGGTGGCCATGACAAGCTCTAGACTAATCATGTTTGACTAGCTCACAGTTCCCTGAGAAAGCAAATTTTCCGGAAAAATAAATCAATAAAAAGCCTCGGTGGCACGTCCTGGGGATGGCAGACCTGCTCGAGCTAATGTTTATTCAATTAATTCAGAGAGCAGCTCTCGCAGAACCCCGAGCAGGCGGTGAGACCGCTAGTTAGGACTGGTTCTGAATGACTGAATCTGGAAAACCGGGAAAGACAAGGCGGTAGGCTGCGATGACCAGCGGCAAGAACCCAACCCCCTCACCGCTGCTATCTGAGGGGACTCCAGCTCTCATCTACCAGAAACCCACACTTGCATTTACCTTCAGCACATGGCCGTGGCCCCTGGCTGAATGTGTCCCTGGCCTTTGTCGTCTTGAGATAAAGACCTTCCCAGTCTCTGTGTCGGATGCTCCATTTCGGGGAGTGGGAAGACTCCTCCTCCCCAGCCCTCCTCCCACTGCCAAGGGCGGCTTATTGAGAAGCAACGCCCTCACCTTGAGGTCTGGGATCCCGTAGCCCTTCTTGAGGGTGATCTGGAACACGTCCAGGGCACTGATGTACGCGGCCAGGCGGGAGAGGCTCTGCTTGCCGCTGCCGCCCACCCCTACCAGCAGAGCGTTGCCCCGCGGGGACTCCAGGATGCGGTTGATCCTGCAGATATGGGCCACCGCGTCCTCGAACAGCACCTGAAAAGAAGCCGGGCCGGAGAGACCCCAGGTGTCTCACCAGCAGGACGCGCCTCCCTCGCTCATCCCCCAGCCCCAGCCCCACCGCTGCCCACTTGAACCCCGGGCTCACCAGGTTCATGACCGCGTTGACCTCATTGTAACTGTCCAGGACTTCCACCAGGAGCTTGTTCAGAGGAGCCAGGTCAGTAACTGGCAGGTATTTGGGGTCTCCAATCCCGTGAGCAAAGTGGCAGAAGATGTTTGGTTTGGCAAATAGGAGCTCATCACCAAGATCCTAGACGTCGACAGTGGGGAGTGGGGCGGAGGGGAGACGCTGTTCTGGTGGCCACCATGGGCCCATGGAGCCCAAGCAGCAGCCCCGGCATCTTGCCTGATGGCCTCAGGAGGCCAGGTCCCTTCTGCTGGGGCCCACACTGATGCTGCCAGGGGCCCTGCAAACTGCCGGGCAAAAGCCCCTGGTCTGTGTCCCAAAGGGAATGAGCAGTCCAGAAAAATGATTCTACCACGCAAACCCCAGACCCACCAGCAGAGCGTGTTACCCGGAGCAGAGCTGTCTCTGCCCGGTGGCTGGAGGGAGAGGTCTTCAGCTCCTGACCTGCTGAGAGCGCCTCTCCTCCCCGCTTGGGCCACACCCACGTGGCAGAGCCATCTCGCGGGACCCAACGTGGTCCTTCCCATGCCCATCCCAGGGCCCTTGCAAGGAGGTGAGGATTGTTGGGGGCCCCTACTCTCTCTGCCCCTCAGAACCTTCCTGGGCTCGGCAGGGCGGCCTGGTGGCCAGACTCACGTCAAAGAACTTCTTGGTGGAAGCGATGGTGACCCTGCGCAGCGTGTCCTGGTCCTTCTCGTCCACCATCTTGTCGCCGTACACACGCTCAGCCTCGTGCAGCCAGAGGCGGACGAGGTCCAGTGGGAATTTCAGGATCTCTGCAGTGGAGAACAGGAGCCCCTGCCCCAGACACGGGATGGTCAGCATCCTTAGGTGTGTTGGGAGGCAAGCCAAGTGCCGCACACGGATCAAAGGAGAATACGGCCGCTTTCCCAGGGAGTGATCTGGTAGAGTGGGACAGTAGCCACTCGGGGCCCAGCAAACTAGAGACTGCCAAGGCCACAAGTCTTGGAGGCTGAAGCGGTGTCTGTGGTCTGAGAAGTGGTGGTGGGGATTCTCTTCACCGGACAGGGCTAAGGGCTGCCCCCTTAGGTGTGAGCTGACTATGGGAGGCCTTGAGGTGGCCGTCAAGCTCAAGCTCTGTAGCCAGCCTGCCCGGCCTGGCCTCGCTCTCTTTGCCAACCAAGTGACCTGGCAAGTTCAATGGGTGCTTATTTTCCAGGCCCCTGTCCTGGGTTCTGGGATGTAGCGATGACGGGATGGACTCTGCCTTCGTGGAGCTCCCCTTGTCACAGGGAGACAGAACCAGACAGACAAAGTCACAAGGTAATCGCCTGTTGTGATGTGTGCTGTGACATACAACGGGACGGTGGGACAGGGTGTGTGGGGAGAAGGAGGGGCCTCTCGGGGGAACGACGTTTGAGCTGGCACTTGAGATGGGAGGAGATGGGCAAGACTTAACCATCTTGAGCCTTGGACTCCCCATCTGCAAAAATGGGGATATCTGAGCATTATGTGTTGTTTGGAGGAGGAAATGGGGATATAAGTGGCCAAACCCACTGGCTAGTTCAGTCCATCCATAAGAGGAAACATCACCACCACCACCATCAAGACTCACACTGTCCCCACTCCTACCATCACATCGCCACCACCATCACCATCACTACCATCATCATCGTCATCACCATGACTCCCGCCATGATCATCTCCCCATCATCACCAGGACCACGATCACCATAGTTACCATCACCACCATTATCACTACCAGCACGGTCACCATCAGCACCATCACCATAGTTACCATCATCACCATCATTACTATCAGCATGGTCACCATCAGCATCAGTACCCACCATCAGCATCACCATAGTTACCATCACCACCATTATCACTACCAGCATGGTCACCATCAGCACCACCATCACCATCATTACTATCAGCATGGTCACCATCAGCATCAGTACCCACCATCACCATCGGCACCATCACCATCGGCACCATCACCATATTTACCATCACCACCACCCTCATCATCATCTGTCATAAGCATCATCACATCATATCCCCCTCCATCACTGTCATCCATCCATAGGTTACTTTGCATTCTCTCCTGAGAATGGCAGGGGAGGAGAGCATCTGTGGATCAGGCATTGGCCATAAGGTGGCATTACATAGCGCTAAGAGAGCAGTACCTGGAAAATATTGGAGAGGTCCCTGAGGTTGAAAACATAGTGAAACTTAATGGCCGTGGGAAGAAACGTTGATGTCACTTTCTGGTGCAGGGCTGTTCCAGGAAAAAGACACATCGATTCTTGTGCACTCCTAATGGCCTCAGGAAGTGCAAAGCTTAAGCTATAGTTTCTAAAGCAAATGGACTGTGAGACGGTGCAAATTTAAGTAAGAAATCTGCAGGGGGAGGGATTTTGCCGCTCTACTCATGTGTCAATCATTGCTATATACAGAATTTCCTATTTTCCTCCTCCCCCCTCGAACAGTTGGATCTCATAATACCCTCTGTTGAAACACAGCGTCATTGAAAAAAAATATTGATTTGAAAGTATAAATAAAATATTTAGCAGGGGCAAGTATGAAGCTGCTGTTGGCCCCATAACGCAGCGGGTTTTACGGACAGGAGAGGGGGCGAGGCTGGCCAGCTTACCCAGGGCGGAGGCCACCAGGTGGCTGCTCATCCTCTGGACCGCAAAGGGCGCTGCACGGTAGGACAAGTGCTGGCTCAGGATGGTGCTGTAGATGCTCGTGAGGGCCTCCTGGCCCGGGAAGCTGACCGCAAACACGCAGAAGTGGCGCTGCCCAGAGCAACCAGAGACCCTCATCAGGCCGCGTGTGGGGGCCAGCTTGGGGCAGGGCCGCCCTCCTGGGGAGCAGACTCTGTCCTTGTCTCCTGGTGTCTTGTGGGCATGGTCAGAATGGACAAGTTCCCTCAAGCCTTGCATGTGCTGAGAACCCCCCCACTTAGATACTGATTCCATCTCAGAACAGCCAAATTCACATTCCGATCAGGGACAACTTGGCGGAGGGCACAGAGTGTCACAGCGCAGCCTGGGTTTACATGTCAGATCTCCGTCTGCCCAAGGTAATTCAGGGTGAGATCCTGCCTGGATTATAGACACAGTATAGGATATCCTGCTAAGTCTAAATTTCACACAGAAATTTTTTAGCACAAATATATCTCAAACATCATATGGGATGTGATTTGCTGTTTATCTGAAATGCAGATTTGCCCAGGCATCTGTATTTTCATTTGCTAAATCTGGCAGCCTCTCGACATCCCCACGAATATGCTGACATCCAAAGGGCTGGGGCGTGCTCCAGGGAAAGCCAGCCTGCCGCCCCCACCACCCCACAGCCACGCTCTCGTCCTCACTGGACTCATGCAGCTGACCTAGACGACTCTGGTTTCCGCCCACCTGAAGTCTGGGGTCGATGGTGAAGGACCCGGAAGTGGGGTTCATGCACGCCACGTACTGACAGTTGTGGACGTCCTTCAGTGTCAGCTTCTGTCGGTCGTACCTGCGTGGGGGAGGCCAGCATCAAGCCCTGCCGCTGGTGCCCAGGAGCCAACCCAGCACCCCACCCACCCCGGTCATGCCTTGCATATGGCTTAAAAAAAAAAAACCAAACATCTTGGGACTATCCTGCTGGTCCAGTGGCTAATACTCTGCACCCTCAGGACAAGGGGCCCAGGTTCAGCCCCTGGTCAGGAACTAGATACCACACAGCACAACTAAAATCCTACGTGCCAAAACAAAGATCAAGTATTGCACACGTGCTAACTAAGGCCGGTGCAGCTAAATGAATGAATGAAAGAAAGTGAAAGTGAAGTCGCTCAGTCGTGTCTGACTCTTTGCGACCCCATGGATTCCAGCCTAAGAGGCTCTTTTGGCCATGGGATTTTCCAGGCGAGAATACTGGAATGGGTTGCCATTTCCTTCTCCAGGAGATCTTCCCAACCCGGAGATCAAACCCGGGTCTCCCGCATTGTAGCCAGACACTTTACCATCTGAGGCCACCATAAACCTCAATAAATATCGATTATGTGTGAAATGGCCAACTGGACTTCATGCTCTAGAGAAAAAAAATTTTTTTTTTTTTTTGAGAGAATTTTTGAAATGGGAAGCAACGGAGTGGCTCGTTGTGCAGGCCTGGGTGTACATTTCAGCTCAGGTGGGACTCTAGGGAGGCTGGCTAACCCCTCTGTGCCTTGAGCTCCCCACCCCGCACCTCCCAGGCCTGAAGCCCCGTCAGCCCGGTCCTGTGTCCCAGCCCTGCCTCCCCACCCGTGGCAGACCCCTCACCCCCCACCTACCAGTGCCCGTGGTCCATGTGCTGTCGGATGAGGGTGTGGGGGGCCACCGTCCCGTACTTGTCCACCTCGGGCATGTTCATGTCGTCGATGAAGTAGATCAGCTTTTTGGTGCCTGGCGGTCCGTAGTTCCGCCCTGATTTCTTCTCCAGCGGCTTTTCGAGAACCCCTAGAGAAGGGAATGCGGTAGCCCCACGGTGCCTGGTTGATCCCAGAGGCAGCGGCCCAAAGGGTAGCCCTGGGGGTCACCAAGGACAGGCGGGTTGGACTCCAGCCACCCAGGGAGGGCAGGAGAGAGGGGTGGGCACCATGGGTCCCAGGCAGGGGGGCAGGAAACTTGCGTCCCGTTGGCCTTGGGCCACCCGAGATGGGCTGTGAGCCCCCTGTGGGATCTGGTACCCCCACTCTGGGGACAGAGGCCGGTGGGTGGGGGGCGTGGGAAGTGGAGAGGCAGCTGGTGAGCTCCTGGAGCTGTTGGTAAGAAGGGACGGGGCAGCTCGGAGTGGGATCGGATCGGGGGGCAGCACGTCAGACAAGAGTGACCGGGTGTGTCCGGGCCAGACAATGAGCTCCTGGCTCGTCCTTGACCTCACCCTGCAGCATGGCCGAGGTTGTGTAGAAGTTGAAGGGCACAGCCTGCACCAGGTAGTCGTCTGTGCTCAGGCTGTCCAGCTTGTCCCCCATCAGCACCGACTTGCCCGTCCCTGCGTTCCCCACCAGCATGACTGGCCACGACTTCTCCATGAGCAGGTCCATGAAGTAGCGGATGCGGATGGTTTCCGTGGTGTGCACCAGCGAGGCCTGGTCGGGGGCAGAGGGGGCCGGGACGATGTTGAGGGAGGACCCGGGGCTCAGACAGACCCGGGCCTCCAGGTCCCACCTCCGGACAAACTTGCAGACCTGGGCAGTGTGTTAAATCCCCCAGTCTCATGGAAAAGGTCCTACTGGTAGAAACTGTTTGCAACTGGACGACCCGATGAGAAGTGTGGGGTGGGACTCTGAGTCCCGCTCCTCAATCGTTGTCCATCGTCACTGTTCTGGGCAGCTTACCTGCAGTGGGACGTCAGGGTCCAGCTCAAAGGCGGGCACTTTTTCTGTCCATGGCAGGAACTTCTTGGTGTCAGGGTCTATGTAGTAGTCGAAGACCGTCCCCTGCGAGGGGAACTTGATTGTCTTAAATTCATTGATCCACCACCTGCTGAACTCGACCCTATAATCTACAAGCTGTTGGGAGACAAAAATGAGGCTCAGAAAGGGCCCCGCTGGGAGCGATGCCGGGAGACCGCACCCGGGCAGCCAGCTGCTCACCTGGTCCTGGAACATGGCCCCCCCGAAGGCCCAGAAGCAGGCAAACACGAAGTAGAGCTCGTAGAGCTCCTTGGCGGAGTCGGGCGGCGTGTTCTTCTCAGTGAGGAGGCACTCGAGCAGGTAGAGGATCATCTGGATGATGGTGATCTCAGGCACCGGCGTGATCTTCTTAAACCCAACGCGGAGCTTGTCCAAGCAGGTGGGCAGGTACTTGTCGAAGAGGATCATCAGGTTGGCCTTCTCTGACTGCACCTTGCGCCTCTCGATCCAGCTGCTCACCACCCTGAGGAAGGCGGGACGGTGCTGAAGGACCAGGCCACCAGGTGGGGTCCCTCTGGTGATCCTCCCCTTGATGAAGGCTTCCACGTGATTCTGGTGCTCCTGCCTGGTGACGGGGCCAGTCCCGAGACCTTCAGAGGATCTGATGAGGGTGCACTCTTTCCCTGGGATTCTAGCTGTGGGGTGCTGTCTACCTAGAACAAGTAGGAGCCGCGCTTGCTACCATCAGATGTGGCCGATGCTGAGGACAGTGGGGCTGCATGTAGGAGGAGAAGGAAGGAGAGGTTTCATAGCATCATCTGGGGGACAGACAGGGAGGGGGCGGGAAGGGAAGAAAAGGAGAGAAGCAGGGACACATCGTGTGACCATCTGGACTCCTGGAGCCAGCCGTGCCTGAAGCATGCTTGGTGAAACAAGCCAGTTGATGCTGTTAGTGGAAGAGTCCAGACCAACACAACAGGCCTTCCTGGGGGGCCGTGTTGCCTGGAGTGGGTTGCACAGAGGTGCTCCACCACGGCTGTGGGGTTGTGGACTCCAGAGTCTGAGTGCCCGGCTTGAATGGGCTCTAGCGTGGCCAGCGGTGGCCTCGGGTAAGTTACTCAACACGTCTGGGTCTCAGCTTTCTCATCCGTAAATGAGAGTGATGATGATAACTCCCATTTGGAAGGACTACCTGGCTCGATATTTTTAAGGCTCAGAGGATGGGGCCTGGTCCACAGTAAGTGCTAAATAGGCGCCTGCTAAGAGCGTAAAGAGTGCTGGCCGATGAGATCAGTGAGCTGTCATTTCCAGGATGCCCAGAGCGTGAGCAGGAAGCTCATGTTACCCAACGCAGCTTGCCTGCCCTCTGCAGACACGCCTTTCTGCAAGTGAGTGCATGTTCTGGAAGCTCTGAGTCTCAGTACATCCCCAGCAGATGAGAGAACCAAGAGTTCAAAACCTCTGCCCTGTTGCCCCTGGGTTAACTAGGTAACAGGGCAGATTTTCAGACGCTTGACAAGCAGACACAGGCAAGCAACCATGTGCAGCTAAGAACCGAATTCCAGGTACCCTAGGTCTTCAGCATGGAGACCAATTTGCAAATCTATACATAGACTGCTGCATTTGCCTTCTATCTTGCAGGCGGATATATCAAATTTAAAATTTTGCCTTGTTAGAGACATTTAGTGCATGCAAATGTGTGTGTTGACTTTTATCTGCCAGCTCAGATATATAACACCGAGAGGACAAGAGGCTCCCCTGTGGGCACCTGTCCTGTCCCCGGAGGCCATGGGACCCTTGGACTCGCTTCACGTCCCCCTCCGGGATGGCTGCTCTTCCTCTGGGGCTGGGGGTGCCCTGAGCTGGCTCTTAGCCTCTCCACTTCTCTCCAGCAAAACCCAGGTTTCCTCTTGGTCCCCAAGGAGCCAGAGTCTCCTGGTCATTCCTCTGGAGCCCCAAGGACCACCCCCGGCTGAAGGGCGCGCCTCCTTCAGCCCACTCAGTGCCCCTCCTCTGCCCACCCCTGCTGATCTGGCTCTCTCCTCCCTGCCCCTGCTGGCTATCCCCCTGGGCGCCCCTCGGCCCCGTCAGCTTCTTCCTGTCCCCCTGCATCTTCGCGGCTCCTGCCCGGACTTTGTTACAGTTTTCTTGCCTCATCTGCTGCCCACCCTGGAAAAACCCAGACGTGCGACGTGGGCAGAATTGGCGGTCCCTCAGAAGACATGTCCCCCTGCGGTCTGTGAATGTGGCCTTATTTGGGAAAAGGGTGCTTGCTGATGAAGTCAAAGGAAGGACCTCGAGACTGAAACATCGTGGATGAGGGTGGGCGCTGATCCACTGCCTGGTCCTTATAAGAAGGGAAATTATGATGCACAGAGGCGTGTGCAGGGTGGGGGCACCTGAGGTTCAGAAAGTGGCCACATCCATCCACAAGCCAGGGATTGCCGGCAACACTAGGAGCTGGGGGAGAGCCCTGGAAGAGGTCCCCCCTCCGAGCTTCCAGAAGGAACCAACCCTCCCAGCGCCAGCTTTCAGACCTCTGGCCTCCGGAAGCAGGCGAGGGTAGCCCTCGACTGTCTGCAGCTGCCTGGTTTGCCGTCCCTGGTCATGGCGGCCACAGGACGCCAGCAAAGAGGGTGGACAGGTGATGCTGAGAAAGACGGCACAGTGGCGCCGGGTCTCGGCGGCCCCCAGGCCCCTGTGGGTCAGGCCGGCTGCAGTCCCGCTCCTGCCAGGCCACGGCGCTCAGCCCCCCCCAGCCCCCGCCTGTGTGGGGAGCTGGGCACAGAGCACCAATTCTCCGCCTCCCCGGCTCCCCCCGCTCGCCTGCACCTGGAAACCCGCCTGCCTCCTCGCAGCGCTCATCCTTCCAGCTGCTTCGAGACTCATTTCCAGCAAGACCCTCCTTCCGAGGGCCTCCCCCAGTTCCTGCCCCTCGAATTGCCACCTGGCTTCTGGCGCTGTCATGCCAGGAAGCTGTTCTGCCCGAGTCAGCGGCCAGCTCCCAGCTGCCAGAATCCAGCGGCAACGTCCGTCGGCTCCTTGACGCTCCAGACGCGACCCTCTCGACCCCGCCTCCCCTTCTGAAGCTTCTTCCTCCCTGGGTGTGCGGGAGGCCACCTTCCCGGTTCCCTGTCGCCGCTTCCTTCTGGAAGCGCTTCCTCCCCGCATCTATCATGCTCCACGCGTCTCCTGGAGACCCAGTTTCCCCAGCACGGCGCAGCCTAGGGTCAGATACGCAGCAGGCGCACAGGAAGCGCTGGTTGAAGGGTGGATGGACGGATGGCTGAACGAGCGCAGCCACGGCGTTTCTCGCGAGACTGCCAGTCCTGGAACGCTGCACCGGGGTTTCTATGTAAGACCCTGCAGGACGTCCTGGCATGTAAATTGCTAGCCATGGGTCCAAGCGCAAAAATGTACCTCCAAGTTCAATGCCAAGCCTTCCATTTCTCACGATTTCAAACGTTTCTCACATCTACCCCTCCTCCCCATCCCCAGTGGCCACCTGTCTCGTCTGCTGGCATGAACTCTTCCCTTCACATCAGAGAGGGCCCCTGTGCCAGCCCCTAGCTGGTCCAGGGCCGGTCCCTTCCTGCCAAGAACATCTTGATGCTTCACTGACCATCCGCCAACACCAGACTGCTGCCCGTCCCTGGGAACCTCACACTCTTGCTCCGTTGTGCCTTAAATGTTGGTTCTCACCTGAAACGCTTTCCACTCGGAAAGCTCCTTCTCCTCTGGGGGTGCATCAGCCCAAACTCCAGCTCCCCTAGGAAGACTTCCTGTCTCCATGACAGGCCCAGCCCCTCCCTTTCCACTTGTTTCATCAGCCGCCGTGATGTGGTCTCTGGGCATGTCATCACTTATTCACACGTCTCTCCTGCATCCTTGCATTGCAGTGACCATGCTGCCCGGGGAGCGCCTGGCACACGGCGCTTACCGTATGAATGAATAAGCGAGTGAATGCATGCGTGCCCGGGCAACACTGAAATGCCGCCACCCGTCCCTCTTTCTCTGCATAGTTTGAAGGAGAACAAAAGCCCAGCTCACGGGTTCCAGCCCAGGTCAGCGGGGTTGATGTACAGGATGCCGGCTCTGGAGACGGTGGCCGGCGTGGCCGTCCTCAGGTGGCTGATCTCGAACACCAGCCGCATGGTGCGGTTCAGGGGGATCCGCTCGTTGCTGGCCAGGGTGAGGACCTGGGGACGGACGCGGGCCTGTGGGTTTCAGCTGCAAGAGCTCCCTAGTCCCAGGACAGCCATAGGCCCCATCTCAGAGGAAGGCGAGGCCAGAGACACCCTCTGCACCACGCCAGCCACCAACCGCTTCCCTAACCCAGCACCTCTCTGCCATCCTAGATGTCAGCACCCCCTCCATCCCTCCCACCCCAGGGCCATGGAGAGCACCCAGACGTGCGTGGACCACGTAGGAATTCTTTCTGGGGTTAAATTTGCCTCATCAAACCACAACTCCTCCCCCCTTTCCTGGGGAATGCTGGGGTTCCCTCCTCCACCCGGTTGAGAATCACTTTCTTAAGCTGCTTTTAGACAATTCTCGACGTCGTCTGCAACTTCCAAGATATTAGCTTCCCCTCCCACGTGGTGCCACCCACCACGCGGTCAGGTAGGAACGCTCCCCGTGCCTGCATCCTTCGCCCACGCTGCCCAAAGAGCGTCTGAGCTGGCCTGGGCTCAGTGGGCCTGCATCCTGCAAGGACTGTGCCTCAGGATGGGGCTTCCCCCGGCCCCTTGCCGTCTATAACCCTCTGTGCAGAGCTCCAGACAGGCCCCCTGCTCAGTCCCCATCCACAGCGGGTCCTGGGTGCCGAGTGAGGCGGGCGAGGCGTGTGTGGAATCCCGCGCGCTCCCCTGCCCCTCGCCCCGGTGGTTCTGGGGCCTCGGCTCTGGGGTCGCGGGCCCTCGCACCTTGTTGTCGTCCATGACCGTGTTGAGGGACTCTATCCACATGGGGTCTATGTCTCCATCCAGCACGATCCACTTGGGGCCGTCGTGAGTGATGTTGGCCAGGTCACGCATGATGGTGGAGAAGAGGCCTGTGGGTGGCGGGCTGATCAGGCCTGGCTCCGGGCAGCGCTTCACGGGGTCGCTGACAGCACCCTGGGCA
>SJYV01035404.1:0-17142 GCA_006410875.1 Neotragus pygmaeus | reverse complement strand
GCCGCCTGATGTGCCGGGACCGAGGCTGAGGAGCTGTGCCAGGCCATCTGGGAGGCAGCCCGGGCTGCCTGCATTTGTCATTCCTCCCACCCCCGGCTCTGGGGGCCCCTGGACAGTCACACACCTGCTTTGACAGCAGCTCTTTGCACAAGGTGTAGAGTGTGATGAACTTCCTGGCCAGAAGGCGGGCCTCCAGAAAGCCCTCGGCCACCAGCATGATCTCGCATATCAGTTCAAAGTCGGGGACCACCATGGCGCAGGGCCTGAGGGGTCCAAGGGGTCTGTCTTGGCTTCTCCCATCCTCCATCCCTGCCCCCACCTGGCCCTCATGGCCTCACCTTCCAGGAGCACCACGGCCTTAGTGGCAGAGGTTCTAGGTGCCCCTCCCCTCCACGTGGCTCCCCCCCACCTTTACTGCTGGTCCCTTGCTCCGCACGGGGGTGTCTCCGGGCCCTGCCCCACTTTACTCAACTCCTCTGAGAGTCACCTGGGCCCTCTCTCTGCCCATCACCTTGTACCGGTCGGCTGTGTGCGTGCTCACGCTCTCAGTGTCTGACTCTTTGTGACCCCATGGACTGTAGCCCAGCAGGCTCCTAAGTCCATAGGGTTTCCCAGGCAAGAGTACTGGAGTGGGCTGCCATTGCCTTCTCCAGGGGATCTTCCCGACCCGTGGGCAGGTGATGCCTAAAACGGGGCCTTCCTCTCCACGCCTTGGGAGTCAGAGAGCGGGAAGACATCGTCTGCTCCTTACAGAGGTCCTGGCCAGCTAACCCCTCTCACCCAGGCCTTGTTTCCCATCCCTGCCTCCCCAAGCCCCCTCTGGGGTGACCCGGCCCTCCACAGCCGCTCTCCTGGGCCTTGCCCCCGCCGCACACCTGAACAAGGCCTTTAAGTTCTCCGGCAGCTCCGTGCGCCCGGCGTACCCCGGGTTCATGGTGATGAAGATGCCGACGGTGGGGATGAGACTTATCATTTCTCCCAGGAAATTAAACGTTTTCTTCTTGGCCCGAATCGCATCTTGGACACATTTTACCTAAACGGTTGGTACATAGGTGGGTTCATGCGCGAACAGCTAACTTCGATGGGCTGGACGGAGCTTCGTTTGCGCTAAGGCATGTGAGTGGCTGTGGATTTGCAGAGGACTGTCCCGATCTTTTTTTTTTTTTTTAAATTAAACTTTGATACAATTGTAGATTCACGTGCAGTTGTAAGAAAGAACAGAGAGGGGATCCCGTGGGCCCCTCCCCAGCGCCCCCCAGTGGTGACCGCGTTACGGCATCACAGGACAGCACCGTGGCGATGACGGACATCTCCGTGACCTCAGGTGTAGTTGCCCTTGACCGCCACGCCCACCGCTCTGCCACCACACCCTCCGACTCCCTGCAACCACTCATCTGCTCCCGTTTCTGTGAGGCTGTCTTCCATCAGCCTTAGTGAGTAGGATGGTACAGTGTGTCAGCTCAGACTTCGGTCATTTGGGCTTTGGTCATTCAGAGAGACGCCCTGGGGGTTCCTCCAGGTCGAGGCTGATCCTCGTTACCGAGTGACGTTCCGCCCCTTGGCCGTTTTGTGTGTCTGTTCCTGCTCGGGCCGTGACCCGTGGGAGGGCTGATTGGTAGCCATCCCCACATCAGATACTCGGCATCAGGTGAAATCTTAATTCTGGGACCATTCATTAGCTGCCTTTGATCCTTGGTGCCTGCGGAGCAGCTGCAAACCTCCAAGCGACCACTGGAGGGCGCCCTGTACCCACGGTTAAGACCCGCTCCGAGTCTGGGGCTCCGAAGCAAAGCCCAGGACTTTCCTGCCAGCCTGGTGTGCGGTGTGTGCACTCACACCCCAGCAGGGCGGGGCCTGGAGGTGGGACCCCCTCCCCAACCACCACGTGGAGCCTCTCCTGATGTTCTATTCCAGTTCTTGCTCCTCTACCTCAGTTCAGAGCTCCGCATAATTTTCCTGGGGTCTGTGCACTGACTTTGGGGGTTGGGGGTCCCTGGGGCAGCGGTCTGCACTGCCAGAGAGTCCAGGGGGCACTGACTGCCCCATCTTCCCTTTGCCTTGCTGGTCTCTGGTCCCAGGACTTGGGGATAATTCTGTGTCTACATCAAGAGGGAAACAGCAGTGAAGGAGGCCAGCTACCCGCACTCACACCAATCCTGCCAGCAAACCCATTCTACGGATTAGACAATGGAGTCATGGAGAATTTAATAGAGCCCAGAACTAGGCAGTCCTGCACTCCATCACGGGTGTTCCCCAAGTACCTGGGCACACTCCTCCCTTTCTCCCAGCACTCGTCTAACTGACAAGCTCCTATGCATACTTCAGTGCCCAGCTCCACTGCGAACAGAAAGCCCTGTGTCCTGGGCCCTAGGCAAAACTGACTGTCCCTCATCTGTATTCGGCGGCAAGTGTGCCGCCGTGTCTGACCCTTCTGTGTGTCCCACCAGACTGCGGGCCTCCGAAGGACAGGGCTGGGGTCCCGCTCACCTCTGTGCCACACGCCCACTCAGGCCGACCGGACGCTACCGGGAAGCTGACGGGCCCCGACGCGGGAGGACAGCGAGTTCCCGAAGGTGACCCCGAGGCCGCGCGGGCGCCCTACCTGTACAGCGATCACGGACAAGACCTCCACGGAGATCCGATTAAACTCGTCGAAGCAGCCCCAGGCTCCGGTCTGGGCCAGGCCCTTGTAGATATTTCCGCAGGACTAGCAGAGGTGACGGGGGGAAGTGAGCAGTGGGGAGTCCCGCCAGGGGTCAGCTCCTGCCCAGACCAGGGGTCAGGCTCGGGAGCTGTGGGGCCCCTGGGAGGCTACAGGCAGGTCGTCCACCCCCTGGAGGAGTCAGCACCACATGGGCCTGGGGCCAGGAAGAGCCCAGATCCTCCCTGGGCTGAAGGCTTTGCCTGGACTCAGATAAGGCCGTATGTGTAAAATTCACCCCGGCATTTTCCACTAGCACACAAGGAAGGGGCCTTCCCTCTAAGGTGGAGGAGACGGACTCAGGCCCTTGAAGGATAAACGGGGTGATTCTTCAGTGTTTATACACAGGATTCCTTCTAGGAGGATACAGCTTCAGATTTCACTTCTCTAAAACCCAGGAGGTTGGTGTGGGCTGTGGCCTTGACAGTCAGGGGGGCAGCTGTCCCCACTTTCAGCCTCAAGATGGGGTCTCCTGGACTGTGGGGATCCCATGGGGAAGGGGCAGGGAGGCCCCCGGGGGCCATGCTCGTGACCTCAGCGTGCCCCAACCCTTCGAATCAGAGGCTGCTTTGACCTGCCCTCCATAGTCTTCTCTCCTGGGCCCTTCAAGATGTGTATAAGAGACAGGGCTTGGGGANTGTAAAATTCACCCCGGCATTTTCCACTAGCACACAAGGAAGGGGCCTTCCCTCTAAGGTGGAGGAGACGGACTCAGGCCCTTGAAGGATAAACGGGGTGATTCTTCAGTGTTTATACACAGGATTCCTTCTAGGAGGATACAGCTTCAGATTTCACTTCTCTAAAACCCAGGAGGTTGGTGTGGGCTGTGGCCTTGACAGTCAGGGGGGCAGCTGTCCCCACTTTCAGCCTCAAGATGGGGTCTCCTGGACTGTGGGGATCCCATGGGGAAGGGGCAGGGAGGCCCCCGGGGGCCATGCTCGTGACCTCAGCGTGCCCCAACCCTTCGAATCAGAGGCTGCTTTGACCTGCCCTCCATAGTCTTCTCTCCTGGGCCCTTCAAGAACTGTGGCTGTGCCCCAAAGCCTCTGGTGACTGCAGGGACCTGGCCCTCCCCAGGGGCCACCCCCCACCCCCTGCCCCCTCGAAGGCCCTCACTCTCTCTGGTGCTCCCAGTTGCTGGGACAAGCTTGGGGTGTAGGTTGGGAAGGGTTGCCTCCCCAGTGGGGAAGGATGTTTGGGGGCAGGTCTTGTCCACCCTGGGATCTTCTACCAGACACGCTGGTCATGCCCAAGAGGCCAGCCAGCAGTGCCACCCATCCAGCAGTCTCTTGGGGGGTGTTGGCTGCGGCCTCCTGGGGGAGGGGACTTCAGGCTCCCCTGGACGTGGGGTGTGTACCTTGTAGTCCATCTGCTCGGAGCAGTTGAAGACATAGACCATGGTGCCCAGGGCTCTGCCCAGGTCCTTGGTCGTCTCGGTCTTGCCGGTCCCAGCGGGGCCAGCAGGAGCTCCGCCCATGATCAGATGGAGGGACTGGGTCAAGGTTATGTAGCATCTGCAAGGGACATCCAATCACCCTGTGGGTGGCAACCCCAAGGCTGCCCGCTTTCTTTTACCATGGGTTGGTGACAGCCCCTGAGCCCCAGAGTGGCACCAAAGGGAGCACAAAGGGGAAAGGGGGGACTTGAGATGCCACCAAGGGGCGAATGCTGTCCTGCTGGAGCAGACACTAGGTGAGGCCTGAACCAGCCTCGGCACTGGGGGTCGGGAGGTGCCCGCCCAGTGCAACAGTCGCAACACAGACGCTGTCTGAGCAACACAGGATCTGGTCTGAGTGCTTTTTGGTGTTAAGTGATTCACTTGACCCTCGACAGGCTGCTGAGGGTTTATAAAACATCGTCCCCGTTTTACAGGCCCTCAGAAAGGCTAAGCGAGACCCCTAAGGCCACACAGCCAGGGTCAGAATGAGGGAATAAGGTCTTGGCTCCAAGGCTGGGTGCCTGGCAGGAGGCAGGACTGAACCTGCACGCAGGTCCCCGAACCTAAGTGCCCGCATCCGTCAGCCTCAGCAGGGGACATCCGGGTCTGACGGTGCAAGGACGCGCGGGGAAGAGCCCAGAGAAAGGGTGCGATTCCCTCCCCTGCGCTGTTCACGGCCAGGTGGGAAGGCGGCCGGGGCCCTCACCTGTCCGTGAGTGGCGTGATGACCAGGCGTGGCGTGTTGCCCAGGTACTCATATGAGTACTGGATCTGGGCGTCGCAGATGTTGGCAAAGCAGTGCTTCCTCTCCTCGTCCCAGCGGTGCCGCAGCTGGGACTGCCAGGTGAAGGCCTGGGAGCTCTCCACCTGCGGGGGTGGGGGGGGCAGGCTGGCTTCCAGCTCCCCGCTCCTCCCCAGGCGCCCCCATCAAGCCTAACACCGCCCTACCACTGCTGAACCAGGGGCACTTCTGGTTGGGCTGCNGGTGCCGCAGCTGGGACTGCCAGGTGAAGGCCTGGGAGCTCTCCACCTGCGGGGGTGGGGGGGGCAGGCTGGCTTCCAGCTCCCCGCTCCTCCCCAGGCGCCCCCATCAAGCCTAACACCGCCCTACCACTGCTGAACCAGGGGCACTTCTGGTTGGGCTGCTCGTCCATTGGCTTACAGGGGTGGGACTAGGGGTGAAGGACGGGGTAGACGCTGCCTGGAGGTGTCCCCCCGCCCCACTGCGGAAGAGGCAGTGACTGGGGTGGGGGATGCGGGCTGGAGTGCTGAGCCCCGGGCGCCCACCCTGGCCCCTGGACCCCCCAGCGCCCTTGCCTTGGCAGTGATCATCTTGGCCACCACGTCCCGGGCGTGGACGTCGATGGTGCAGATGGTCATGATCTTCATTCTGTCCCCTGCGCTGAGGTTTCCGATGAGCAGGGTGATGAGCGCGTTCAGCTGGCTGATCTGTGGGAGCAGACATGCCTCCCTCGGACACGGCTCCAGGGGTGGCTTCCAGGCTGGGCGGGTCCCCCTGGGCGCTCGGGAACTGCCCCTCCCCCACGGAATATCAAGGAGGCACTAAAAAATGGTGTAGATGCAGATCTGATGTTGTGAAAGATGGCAGACAGGAAGTGGAAACAGGATTTTAAAGCCACTTGGATAGTTGTATACTTTTGCCTAGGAACTGATTATATGTACACTAGGTTAGCTAAGAGTCTGTTGACAGGGTTATATCTTTCATTTTAAACACTATCTTTAGTTTCTAAATTTCTAACCAAGAATCTGTCAAAAAATCAAATCGAAATAGAGAATTAAAGCCATGTATTTCTGAAGCAGTTACTCTTGGGCAGAACAGCTGTTGCCAATATTCGGCTGCTTCTGACTCAGAGGAATGGCGGCGGCACAGGCCAGGACCTCACAGAGCAAGGTGCTTGGATGGACACGGGGTGGGCGGGACACACCTGCTTCTTGTTGTAATCTTTGATGGCATTTTCGTAGCCTTCCTCCAGCCGGGCAAACGCCAAGCCCACCTCGGTGGTCCACCAAATTTGGGTGCACGTGAGCGCGATCTGGAAACAGAGGGGGTCCCCAGTACCCCACCACGTGAGCACCTTTTCTGTCCGACGGAAAAGTTCACACCAGTTAAGGTGGCTCTTCGCCACCGGACTGCGGCTAACCCAGGACGGGTGAGCTCCGTCCACCCCTCCCTGCATCTCAGAGCCGTCCCGTCCGCCCAGCTCGGACCTGGGCGGGGTAGTCAAAGATCCACTGCTCCCTCGGCTTCTCCTCATAGGTCACCACAGCTTCAGGGATCTCGTGGCGGAGCGTGGCGCACATCCTGTCCAGCACCCGGTTCAGCCAGACCTCTACCTGGGGACGGAGCCATGGGGACCAGAGACGGTGAGCGCGTCTCATCTGAGGACTTGCTCTGACATTTACGAAATAAATGACTTGTCCTCATCCTTATCCTCATTCCAGGGGTAGAAATGCCCAGGTTTTCTGAGCGGTGAGAATGCCCTGCTGGAAAAATGTGTTCAGCAAGGCTAGCTGTACCCACAAAACTAGTTGCATTGGGCTTTGGTGTGCATTCACTGTGTCTAAACACAGAGGGGAGAGGGAGCGAGAGAAAAAGCTGGAGAAGATGGTCTGTGTCTGAGCACGAAGTGGTGCTGATATTCCGGGACAGGGCAACTGTCCCCCGGGCCCTGCTGCCCCGTGTCCCAGGCGGATTCTGGCCAGCAGAGCCCCACTTGTCCCCAGGGGCGTTCTCTCAGGGTCTGAGATGGTCACGCAGACAAACTGGCTGATGAGCCTTGCGTGTATTTCGAAATACAAACCTTCAACTAACTGCCACCAGGGGGAAAATACCCGAATGGGATAATCAGGTTGGTTTTTCTTTTAACCTATTGATAGAAGCACAGAGCTCGCTGTAGTTCAGTGGTTATGTCTGTAAGTGGCTAAGCGTGGAAAGTGAACAAACCGATGAATGGATCCTGCTGACCCTGTCCGGCCAGGCACTCCGAATTCACCTTGTTGGAGCTCAAGTTTTCTCGTGTGAGATTTTTAATGCCCCAAGCCAATTTACCTCCAAATTACATTTTGCTTAGGCAAAATGTAAGAATTGATTTGGATGCTTGAATAATACTTGGGCAAAGAGATGGGGGAGAGGGCAGCCAGGAAGCTTGCTTCAGCAGAAGGGAGCAGCCACCTGGGTGGGGAGGTGGGACAGGGGGCCGGGCTGCCCAGGAGCCCTCTGCTAAATATGGAAGCTGTAAAGCCCATCATGCTGAACAGGGATGAGACCTTGGCAGGTGTGCACGGCACCCTCCAAAGTGGTCCCCTTAGCATTAATAATAATAAAACAACAAAGATTTAAGGGCATTAATAAACCTGTTCTCTCCCTCCCTTTCCCCCCTTCATTTCTCCTTTCTTTCTCTTCACAGGTCACCTCAGACTGCATAGGTAAGGCTGTGCAGGGACTCCTATAAAGACGTCCGTTAAGCATTTGTTCTGCGAGGCCGAGGGAAGAGGAGAGAGGGCCGGCCACGGGCTGCTGCCGACAGCCTGTCTGTGGCTGTACGGCCCCAGCCATGGGGCGCCACCATCCCAGGGGCAGTGCTCTGCGCGTTTGCGTGGCGGCTCGCACCTGCCCTGAGAGGTCACACTCCTGGTCAAAGTCCACATATTCGTCCTCCTTGCTGTACATGCCAAGGCCGAGCTTGAGCGGCTTCCCACTGGCGTCCAGGCGGAACTTCAGTTTACACAGGCTGTCGAAGAGCTTGGACAGGTGGCGGCTCACCTGGATTTCGGGGTCGGAGGGGAGGGCGTTGGATTTTGCAACCCAGGGGTTCGCAGGCGGATGCCCGTGGCCTGGGTCTCCCTCAGGTGGTCTTAAGCATCTTTTTTTTTTGACTTATTTTCCCCCACCTCCCGACCCCCTGCCTCTGGGATGCTGATTAAACACACTTCCCCAACAAAGGAAACAGCAAGCAGTGCTCGGCAGAATCTTCTGAATGTCTGTTTCTTCTCTTCCCTGAGAAGGTTCTGTCCCAGGGGGCACGGGGCCTATGCCCCTCAGTCAGATGCTCAGAACCTGAGCCGTGGGCCGCCCTGGGGCTCCCGTACCGTACATCTGCAACCCCATGATTAAAATAAAATACAGTCCCCTCCTTTTGCCTGGATGCTCGCCCTTCTCTCTTTTAGAAGAGGAGCCTCGCGGGGCCTTTTCCTCCCGGTGTCTGGGGTTTAGTAGNGAACCTGAGCCGTGGGCCGCCCTGGGGCTCCCGTACCGTACATCTGCAACCCCATGATTAAAATAAAATACAGTCCCCTCCTTTTGCCTGGATGCTCGCCCTTCTCTCTTTTAGAAGAGGAGCCTCGCGGGGCCTTTTCCTCCCGGTGTCTGGGGTTTAGTAGGATGAGTGGCTTGTGTCTTAGAAACAGGCATCTCACCCATTTTCCAGAGCATGATGATGGGTATCAGGGCGGGAAGGGCGGGCTCTGAGAGTGGTTCCGGGTCCTTCTGTCACGGCCCGGCCCCTGGGCGGCTTCTGGTGTGGAGCACCTCTCGGACACTCCTCCAGCATCCCAGGGCCACCCAGACATGGGGCCTGGTGCCCCTTCGAACCGTCAGGGGCCCACCTACCTCCACGGGGTCATTTCCGTTGGAGAGAATGTCCAGGAGGTCAGCTGAAGAGACGAAGTAGAACCTGGGGAAAGCCAGTCTCTTCGTCTCTAAATATTCAGCCAAGGCCTTTTCGCACACAGCCAGCCTAGGGCAGGGAACGAGGCTGCTGAGTCCTGCTCGACAGGCCTCTTCAGCCCATCCTTCCATGTGCTGGACGGATGACCCTGGAGATGCCCAGGCCGTTCACAGCCCCAGTTTGATTCAAATCTTCCAGGCGGACAGGCTCATTCTCAGCCAGCCCCCGCACTTGTGGACGTCCCCAGGCAGGAGGGGCTACAGTTGAATCTCTGCCATTGTGGCTTCCTCTGAGGCTGAAGGCAGGCTCTGTGGCTAGGGTGGCAGGAAGTGGCAGGTGCTTCCAGGGAGGGATGTGTTAACCCACAACCTGGGGGTTTCCTGGCCTGGCCGGCGGGGTAGCGGGGGAGGCGCATGACTTGGGTTTCTGCCACAGTGAAGCCCCTCGTCTGGACAGGCGTGAGACCCACCTCTTCTTCAGGTCCTCAAGTTTGTCATAGAGGCCAGGTTTGTTGGTGGCTTCGATCACATTGGGTGTTTTCACCGCATCTTCCATCAGGGCCTGGGAGGAGAAAGGGATCGCTGTGGCATCACGAGCCTTGTTTGCACCAAGGGAGCCATTTCCAAAAGTGCCCAGGCAGGAGCCAGAGAGCTGAGCTCACCTTGAACTCCATGTCGATGTTATCAAAGCGCTTGGACTCCTCCGGCAGCTGGGCGCGGATGTCTTCGGAACCAATGAAGATGCTCTCCAGGTGGCCCCAGGTTCTCTGGACCTCGAACCAGATGGAGATGACCGAGTCCGCCGTGGACAGCTTCTGCTGCCAGCTGGTCACCTCCTTTAGGAAGTGGGACAGGTACTTGGACATCATCAGGTTCTGCAGCTGCACCTGGTTATCCTCCAGCGTCTCCACCAGCACCTCGTCTGACTTGAGCATCATGATGCCCGTCCGTGGGTGCGGCTCGTGCTCAAACTCCATGGTGGACCAGGTGCTGTCCAGGGCTTTCAGCACCTTTCGGAGGAACAGGAACCTGGTCAGCAAGGGTCTGGCAAGAATCACTGAGGAGGACCCAGAGTTTCCTGGAACGTGGAAGGAGGCCCCGCTCTCAGAAAGCCAAAATGTTCGTGCCAGCATTATTCACAGTGGCCAGCAGATGGAAGCAGCCCAAATGTCCCTCAGTGGGTGAATGCATTGACAACATGTGGAGTATTCATATAATGAAATCTTATTTGGCTATAAAGAAAGAATGAAGTATGGACACATGCTACAACATGAAGGAAACTTAAAAACATGCTCAGTGAAAGAAGTCAGACACAAAAGCCCAGATACTATATGTTTACATGTATATGAAATGCACAGAAAAGGCAGTCCTATAGAAGACAGGAAGCAGTAGGTCAGAGCTGGGATGAGTGCAGGTGTGAGAAGATGGGGAAATACTAGCTAAGGGGTCTGGATTTCGTCCCTTTTTGAGGAGATGAAAATGTCCTAAAATTGAGTAATTCTAACATGTGATAGCTGCACATTTCTGTAAATATGCTAAGGGCCATTGAACTGCACACTTTAAATGGGTGAACGGGTATGTGATTTATAGCTCAATAAAGCTGTTAAAAAAAAGAAAGCAGGCCCAACTGTGACCATTCAAACTAAAAAAACCAATGAGGAGAGAGGTTTGAATTGCAAAGGAATCCTCCAGCATTTTCATGTGTCCTGGAATGGCCCTAGGTACCAGCTGATGGCCAGCTCTCCTGACCACTGCCTACCCCGCCCCAGCCCCGTTCAACTTCTCAGAAGGCAGAGGCAGGATGGACCACAGACGAGGGCGCTTCATGGACAGAGAGGAGAGTTTAGTTAGGCGTTAACTGGTGGCGCATTAGTTTCAACCCTACATCAGCACATTCAACAGGCGTCAGGCTGGTGGTTCGGTTTCAGCATCATCCCATATAAAACACACTTCACTGTCAACAAAGGATACCTTTTCCATCCCAGACTCCTTCACGGCCTTGTCGACAATATTTCGGACCTCATCCTCATATTTGTGTAGGTTCAGCTGGAGTAAATCTGCGAGGGTGGTCTCATCTGACATTTCAAATTTCACCTGCAGAGGGAAAAAATAGGCACATTTCACATTTGGTCACACGTTCTCCAGTTGAGGGACGCCTTTGTCCTTCATGTAGAGGCTGGCGAGGGAGGAACCCAGGCCACGAAGCGGGTGTTGGGAGCTCCGTGACTTGGGCAGACACTCCTCCAGGCCTCTCTTCCCTGTAAAACTGGTAGCACCAGAGCCCACCGGGGCTTCAGAATGTGACCTTATTCAGAATAGAGTCTCTGCAGCTATTAAGGATCTTGAGATGAAATCATCTTGGGTCAACTGCACAGAACTTAAACGTGATGGCAGCTGTTTTCAACACAGAAAGGAGAGGGAGGTTTGAAATGCAGAGGAGGCCATGTGACCTTGGAGGCAAGCATGCATGGGACATGGCCACTAGCCAAGGGCTGCCTGGGACCATGGGAAGCTGGGAGAGGCAGTGGAGGGTCCTCCTCTAGACGTTGGAGGGATCATGGCTCTGCTGACTCTTTGACTTCCGGTTTCTGGCCTCCAGGGACATTTTGTGGTTTTAAGACCCCCATCGTGTGGGGCTCTGTGACCGCAGCTGCAGGACCCAGTCCATCTGGGGAAGCTGCCGTGTTAGTAACAGGCGTGGCTGCATCACAGGTACTGTTACTCTGGTAATAATAGCAGGTATTTGCATGATGTCACCCAGTCTTCAAATATTTCTTGCTGCTGCATAGACATTTCCAAGCCTGGATTCCAAGCCTGCCACAAAATCTGGTTTGACCAACTGATGGAACTGAGTGTTTCTCAATCATGGTTGGGAAAATACCCGCCCAGGTCTTAACAAGTCCTTGGTGATGCCCAATTTCTGGACGTTTCTGTTGTTTGTTTATCACTGCCCGGGGGGTCTCTCCCAGGCCCTGGATGGGGTACATGAGCCTGCTGGCCAGTGGCCTCAGTATTGGAGACAATCCCTTCTGTTCCTCTGTTTCTCCCCTCCCTCTCCCAAGGCCCAGGCCACGCCCCACATGTTCTTGATGCTGGTCCCACACTTCCCTAACTGGGGAGGTGGCTGCCTCCTCTGCACCCCTAGAACTGCCGCTGAGTGCCCCACTCCGCCTCCCAAACACCATGGGCTGGGTTCTTTTTTCCTTTGCTGCTCTGAGTGCAGGGCCCATGTCCTCAACCTCTCTGCTTCCTTGCTATCTATGTGGGACCTCTGCAGAGCAGCTGTTCCATAGAGTTTTGTTCAGTGTTTGCTGACAGTGGGAATGGTCCTATTCGCCTTCAGTGAGTCTCAAGGCCAGTGTTCCTCCCACGCCCCATTTGGGAACATCCTTGGGAAAATGTTGGCGCTAGGACCCTGTGCTCCTAGGGTACCATTCCTCCACCCCAAACTTCCTGAGCCCCATGAACATTCACCGTTCATGCTACAGCCAGTACTGGCTGCATAATTTGCAGGGCCTGGAGAAGGCAACGGCACCCCACTCCAGTGCTCTTGCCTGGAAAATCCCATGGACAGAGGAGCCTGGTAGGCTGCAGTCCATGGGGTCGCTAAGAGTTGGACACGACTGAGCGATTTCACTTTCACTTTTCATGCATTGGAGAAGGAAATGGCAACCCACTCCAGTATTCTTGCCTGGAGAATCCCAGGGATGGGGTAGCCCAGTGGGCTGCTGTCTATGGGGTTGCACAGAGTTGGACATGACTGAAGCGACTTAGCAGCAACAGCAGCAGGTACAAAATGAAAATGATGGAATCCCGTGTGAAAAAGTTATTAATTAGGGAAATCAAGATGGTGAGAGCAGAGCCTCTAACCCAGCTTGGGGCCACCCTGAGCCCGGAGCCCTGTGTGATGGCCTGGGGTGCGCATGCGTGAAGCCAGCTTTGCCAGCGTCAGCCCCCACTCCCGCAGCGAGCTCCCGAGGAGCGCTGCCCTCTGCCCCTGCGTCAGTGTGGTACCTGGGTGGCCTGCATGAGCTGCTGCCAGTGGCGGTCCCGGATGGCGGGGTTCTGCAGCTCGCTCACGGCACGCAGGGACGTGATCATGTTCTTCACGGTGTTGTCCAGCCCCACGAAGGCATCCCAGCTCTTCACCTCCTTGTCCAGGGACCTCACGTCCTTGGCGAACTTCTTGCAGTCTATGTCCATCTGCTCCACGTTGATGTTCTTCCACTTGGTGGTCTTCCAGTCATCAATGCTGGTGTTGACCTGAGGTGGAGAAACGCCCGCTGACTCCTCTACTGGGCACGGTTCAGGAGGGCACCCGTGCCACCTTTCTGGCATTGCTCTCGGACGGAACAATCCAGCGAGGAGTCTCCAGCACTAAGGACAGAGCTTGGTAAACTGACCGGATACAGGGGGGCAAAAAGAACCCCAGTTCTACCGTGACAGATTTAACTTAAAAGTCATCAGTTGAGAGAGATTTTGGCAAAACATGGCCTCACCAGGATCTTGTTCTGTCCCATGTCTTGCTGAGGCCATAAAAGTTGCCCCAGCCAATGGAACGTGAATGACACCTGTCACCTGGCGGGCAGAGACGCTGAGTTGCCAACGCTGAACCCACAGTTCCCTCCACCTGCCTCGGCAGTTGTGGACATGCACTGAGCTGTGAGGAGTTTGCCTGGAACTGGAGTGTGGACTTTGCACGAACGAAAAATGTGTCTGTGGTTAACAGCACAGAGATTTTGTGTCTTAGGGCTGTTTGTTACTGCAGAGTAAGCTAGCTTACTTGTTGTTGTTTAATCACGAAGTCTTGTCTGACTCTTTGCAACCCCAAAGACTGTGGCCCACCAGGATCCTCTGTCCATGCAGTCTCCCAGGCAAGAATACTGGAGTGGGTTGCCGTTTCCTTCTCCAGGGGATCTTCCGGATCCAGGGTCCGAACCCGGGTCTCCCGCATTGGCAGGCGGATGCATTACTGCTGAGCCACCAGGGAAGCCCGACCTAGCTTACACCGACAAAGACACACCAGAAGAAATTCCACCCTTAACAGGATGAAACAAGACACAGGCGGTACCGGGGGACCACCCTACCAAGAGTGGAGGCGGAAACCCTAGAAGCTCCAGTCTTAAATTCAGGGTGGGCGGAGAATGGCTTGGGAGCTGGATGGGGGTCCTAGAGAGGGCCAGAGGTTGCTGGCAGAGGCTTGGGGCAGAGCAGCCTGACCTTGATAGACGTCCTTGACAGACAATGACCAACAGTTGGGGCGCTGAAAAGAGATTGACTCTGCAAATCCCGAGACTTGAAGCATTAATCCCCACGGAAATCGATGGCCCTTTCTGGTTTAAGTTTAAGCTGCTTCTGTATCCTGTTATCATAAAAGTACCCTGGCTCGTTTGTTTTGTCAATTTTTCTTGCAACATCCTGACCGGAAATGCTTATTGTTATCTCCTGGGAAAGGTAACCTGCATTCTTGGGTCTGTGCTAAGTGGTATTTATCAAGGGAGAGTGCAGCCTTCTGAATTGACTTCACTTATTGTTCAGTCCTTGCCTGGAGAATCCCAGGGACAGAGGAGCCTGGTGGGCTGCCGTCTGTGGTGTTGCACAGAGTCAGACACGGCAGAGGCGACTTAGCAGCAGCATTGTTCAGTCAGGTCACTCAAGCATAAGACACTTGAATTCAGTGAATTGCAAAAAAAAAACAAACAAGTACCTAGAGACTCTGATGGATTCTCTCCCTTTGGGGGTGGTTGTGATGGAGCCTGTGGCTCCAAAGATTCTCCCCCACTCCGCCCTCTATGAGAGATAAATTCAGCATGGTCAGGATACAGACATTTACATCATCTTATTAAGATGTAATCTAAAAAACAAGATACGTGACAAGACAGGGCCTGCTCCTGGGCAGGGACACAAAATACTGCTGCCAGGAGGGGAACCCTCCCCAGATGAGCTCACAGAGTAGATTCAGGTCTGTGTGTAGTCTGAGAGTTCTCTGTCTGAAGAGAGGAGGATTTGACAGATTCTGAAGTTCATTCAAGAGCACGAAGGAGAAGAACTGACANGGGACACAAAATACTGCTGCCAGGAGGGGAACCCTCCCCAGATGAGCTCACAGAGTAGATTCAGGTCTGTGTGTAGTCTGAGAGTTCTCTGTCTGAAGAGAGGAGGATTTGACAGATTCTGAAGTTCATTCAAGAGCACGAAGGAGAAGAACTGACACAGACTTAGAGAAGGAGCTTAAGGTCACGGAGGGTGGGGAGGGAGGGAGGCGTTGGGAGTTTGCAGTTGACAGGCACACACTGCTGTATTTAAGACAGATAACCAGGGAGACTTCCCTGGCGGCCCAGTGGTTGGGACTCTGTGCTTCCACTGCAGAAGGCACGGATCCAATCCCTGGTCAGGGAACTAAGATCCTATATGCCACGCAGTGCAGCCAAGAGATTAAAAAAATTAAAATCAAGGCATTATCTATTTAAAAAAAAGACAGCCAGCCAGTAGGGACCTACTGTGTAGCACAGGGAACTCCTCTCAACACTCTGTGATAACCTAAATGGGAAAAGAACTTGAAAAGGAACAGATACATGTATGTGTATAACTGAATCACTTTGCTGGACACCTGAGACACAGCACTGTTCACCAGCGATTCTCCAATGAGGGCTTTGTCGGTGGCACAGTGGTGAAGAACCCGCCTGCCAATGCAGGCGATGCAAGTCCAATCCCTGGGTCGGGAAGATCCTTGGGGGAGAGCATGGCAACCCACTCCAGTACTTTTGCCTGGAGAATTCCAGGGATGGAGGAGCCTGGTGGCCTACAGTCCATGGGGTTGCAGAGTCAGACACGACTGAAGCGACTCTGCACTCGTGCACACATACTGCCATAAAATAAAAAATTTAAAAAAGAGAAGAACTGAAATATCTTTGGAAAAAGAGGCGCCAAAAGGCGAGACCACGGGGAACTAACACATGCCTGTGTGCTGTGGACACTGTCTTGACCCCGGGGCGGAGAGTGAGGCTTCCTGCTCTTGTGTTTGGGAAGAGGGGCTGCCTCCATCAACCATCAGAGGTGGGTGTCACGGGGGGATAAACGGGAGCTGCCCCTTCTTGGTGCTGGAATGCTGCCCATGGACCCCTCTCCCACCTCCCCCTCTTTCCGCCTNCTGCAACTAAGACCCAGTGCAGGCAAATAAATCAGTAAGTAAGTATTGAAAAAAAAAAAAAAAAAGCACAGGGAGTCCCGTGTGCCTCCCCGCAGGCTTCCACAGTGCTGGCATCTTGTATAACTAAGACTCGATAGCCAAGCCAGCATCGGACCCTGGGGTGTTTCTGCTAACAGATGACGGACCTTGTCAGGTTCAACCCTGTTTTAAGCTCAGTCTGCGTGCGCGTGTGAGTGCATGAGTTGCAGGCAGGTATAGTCCTAGGCATTTTTGTCTCATGTATAGGTTCCCATAACCCCCACCACAATCTACATACCTCGCTGTTCGTCCCTGCGAGGGAAGTGTCCTGTGTCAGCTCTTTGCATCAGCACCTACCCTGCGTCCCCAACCTGGGCAGCCACTAACCTGTCCTCCATTCCTGTAGCTTTGTCATTTCAAGAATGATTTTATCGGGAGGGAGGTGGGAGAGGGGTTCAGGATGGGGGACACATGTACACCCATGGCGGATTCGTGTCAGGGTATGGCAAAACCACTACAATACTGTAAAGCAATTAGCCTCCAATTAAAATAAATACATTTATATATAGAAAGAAAGAATGACTTTAGCAATCAGATGAAAATTTGTACTTTCCAAGTTCTCCACACTTGAACAAATATTGTACTTGGCATAAAATATTTTAAAGACAAAAATCCCAGCCCCTAATCTCTTTGCCTACAAATAGGCATTGTCTCACTTTCTTCTACAATTAACTAACAGTCTTTGTTGGCAGTGGCAGGCCTCAAACATCCATCAGAATTTTTACCACCCGACTTGCCCTGTCCACGGCCCCAGAGCCCCTGAGCCTGGCCACACACACTTCTAGCCCTGGTCCTTACTGAGCCCTGGGCAGTGGGAAAAGGGGCCAAACATGACGTGCTCTGAACCAGGGCCTGGGCAGCAGGAGAGGTCACCGCAGCCACCCACACCATCCTGCCACTCCCTCTGCTGGCGGTCTTGGGCACTGGCTGGCGTCAGTGTCTCCCGGCCCAGGGAGTCAGGCCTGTGTGACCAGACACAGTCAGGGCAGAGAAGGGGAGCGGGCAGAGGCAGCCAGGTCTGGGAGGAGACAAAGCCCCAGGGATGGCTTGACCCTGCCTGCAGGACCCATCTCCTCCGCCCCTCCGTC
>SJYV01035403.1:0-41193 GCA_006410875.1 Neotragus pygmaeus | reverse complement strand
TTTTTTTTTTTTTTTTGCGGTTTTTTGCTCTTGGGAATGTTAACATCTAGTAAAATAAATACATACAGAAAAGTAATAAAAATGAAGTTTCCAGTGAGGCAAATAAGAGAATAGTTTCAAAAGGCTAGGTTCATCAGGAAAACCCTCCTAGAGGAGCAGCTATCAAGCATAACTAGCATTTCCATGAGGCTAAGCCAAAAAGGGAAGAAACCAAGGCAGGAAAAGTAGCATAAATAAAGACAGTGAAGATGAAAGGACAATGAGATACAGTGAATAGGCTTGTTATCAGGAGTGAATAATTCCTGGAGGGAAGCAGTGGGAGCCAGGTGGGAGTTCAGCATGAAGCAGTGGGCTTCATGCTGGATTGTGGAAAGCTGGGACTGCCAGGTTGGAATTGGAATAACAATTATCCAGACATATTTTAAGCCTGGGGACTCTGTAAGCCTGTTTAGGTAAATTTGGTAGTTGCCAAAGGATGGATTAGAACTGAAGACAAACAAAATATCTATAAATGCAAAGCTTATATTTATAGAGAAAGGTTTTTTTAATAACTTTGAAATGTGATTTCTCCTGATGATGATACTTAGAATTATAAACATATGTGTGTTTGCATATATATACACATGTGTGTGTGCATGCTAAGTCACTTCAGTCATCTCTGACTCTTTGAACTTCATGAACTGTAGCCCGCCAGGCTCCTCTGTCCATGGGATTTCCCAGGCAAGAATACTGGAGTGAGTTGTCATTCCCTCCTCCTGAGGGTCTTGCTAACCCAGGGATCGAACCTGTGTCTCTTATGTCTCCTGCTTTGGCAGGCAGGTTCTTTACCACTAGCGCCACCTCGGAAGCCCCCATACACATGTGTACTTGTTATATATAAATATATTTATATAACATACATGTACTTGTTAATTCATCTAAATCATGTAAAATGCTTTCTTTTTCAGATACTTTAATGCAATACCATTTTCAGAAACCAGCTGATTTATATGCATTGATTTGTATTCTAAGTAAAACCATCTTATATCTTTTTTAAGGCCTATCTAATAATAAGACAATCAGAGAGTGGAAAGTTAGTCATTTAAACTATGTTTGGGTAATTATTTGGCAAAAATATAAATGTTTATGATATAAATGTAAATGAAAATACAACAGAGCATGACACATATGCACCTGTGTTAAACAGTGACGGACAAGTATTAGCAAGGAATGGGCACATTTACCTTTATGGAATTATGGAAGATCATTATATTTAAATATGTAGGTAACTTGCAATTCTTTCTATAAATTCAAATGATAAATTCAGACAAATATGTTAACAATTTCAATCATTTTGGAAATGGACAAAAGTCCTAGACAAGCCTCGAGTCTAGATACTAGCTTAACATTGTTGACATGACAGTCCTCTGGCCTACATACCCCTTCTTCATGCCATCTACAGCCAACAAACAGCTTTCTACAGCAGACACTTGATGAAGAAAACCTTCCATAAAATAATGGATAGATGAATGAATAAATGCAACAGATAACCAAAACCTCATTTCTCTCCGGACCCCGAGCTTCATTTCCTTTGGTCAATATGTGTCCCAAACAAATTTGCCAAATTCCTATCTGGGCATAATGAAACTGAGCAAGATGTTAGCAAATTCAAGTCTATTTGCCTTTTAAGCATTTTGGAGAAAATCTAAAGGAAATATTAAAACAACACACTAAGGGCTACTTGATTAGTTCTCTGTATTTGCTTTGTCTATACAGCTTCCAATACATCACTGAACAGTTCATTCAGATAAAATATGCATTTGGAGGAACCACTGGCAGAATGTTTAAGGAACAACTGAAAATTGCTTCCAATGTGGAAACATCTGCTAACTCACTTTCCCCCAATGTTAGGCTAGAGAAAAAGTCTCTTTGTTCTTTTTTTTTTTTTTTTTTTTTATTTAAAAACAGCTGTGGTACACTGAATGTTTTCTTTTGTTTAAGTCTCTTGAGTTGCTTCAGCTATCCCTGAGCTGAAAAACTTATCTAGAATGACAAGAAGAAAAAGTTTATCATGACCAGGAGACACCTTTGTGAGAAAAACACCTGATCACTGTCACTTCCACTTCCACCTCACTGCTCCCAAAGTGTCCTGTCTGGCCATGTTCTAGCAACATACGTGGATGCTCTAACAGAAAGGTAAGGTCCACATACAGCTCAGTGAGAAGAAGTAAGGGCAATATGCCTTTGCTGCATTAAATCTCTTTTCTCACTGTTAGGGAAGAAACACCAATTTGGCTCCAAGGACCAAACACAGCCAGCACTGAAGAATAACAACTGTTTGAAACTTGTCTGTGGATATACTCTTTGAAATGCCCATGTTGACTGGTCACTCTGAGTGTCGGATCAATACCTACTCATCTTCCTTGACTCAGTATACTTGCTCTCTCCTTTATGCTACATTCCAGGAACTCCAAATACAGTTAATTCTTCTCTTGCAAGCCTCTACCTCTTGGTGTTTACTTCTGATAGAGCACTTATCTCAGTTCATTAATATCTAGCATGTGAACACCTTGAAGGTAGGGCATCAGTTTCAGTAACAGCTTCCATAACCCCAGCAACGAGCATAATGCTAAGCACATGGTAGACATTCACATTTTTTGCGTACTAAGCAAGTATATGTCTGGGTCATATATAAAGTTAGGGAGGGGGTCCTCTATTGAGATATCGAGGACCCAGGATACACCATGCAGTGTTCATCAAATGTTTGTACTCAGATTAAATCAGAACTGTGAAAGAATATCAAGGGCAACCCCTTGAATAGCCCATAGTATATTTTAAAAAAGAAAAAGAGGTGTTCAAATAAATATTTGGCTAGCTGGAGTTCTGGGATAGAGGATAAAGTGATGACCTCTGTCTGTAATGTGCTGAGGTCATGTCAGAATTACATTAAATGAGCTATCCACTTTTCCACCACATGCTACCTCCCTGATTGTCTGGTTCCTACAGGCACACGTGCTTAAGTATGCATGCACAATTGCCTATAAGATTCAGGACAAAGGGGGAACTTGGATATCAGCCTGAGGAATTTGGACTTACTTACGTGGGCAGTGAAGAGATTGTGAAAATTCCTGAGCTGGAGAATGATAAACTCAGACCACACTTTAGACCATCGGTTCTTTAAACAGGGATGATTTTGCCTCCCCTCACTCCAAGGACATTTGGTAACATCTGGAGACATTTTTGGTTGTCAAACAGGGGGTGCTGGTGTTCCTGGGATCTAGTAGGTAGAAAGCAACAAGATGTTAAATAACTAGAAATGCACAGGATAGGCCCCCCCGCCACAAAGAATCATCAGGCCAAATTTCATTAGTGCCAAAGCTGAGAAACTCTACTTTAGAGCCATGTTTCAGAGAAAATATTTCATAGACATTGTTCCCCTGAGATGTTACTTGATTAAAATGTTTTTATATTTACATTGAAGTGGAAAATTGTTTTTATGATAGGCCCATCTTTCATTTTTAAATTTTATTAATTTTATTATTTTTAATATAAATTTATTTATTTTAATTGGAGGTTAATTACTTTACAATATTGTATTGGTTTTGCCATACATTAATATGAATCCACCACAGGTATACACGTGTTCCCCATCCTGAAACCCCCTCCCTCCTCCTTCCCCGTACCATCCCTCTGGGTCATCTCAGTGCACCAGCCCCAAGCATCCAGTATCATGCATCGATCCTGGACTGGCTATTCGTTTCATATATAATATTATACATGTTTCAATGCCATTCTCCCAAATCATCCCACCCTCTCCCTCTCCCACAGAGTCCAAAAGACTGTTTTATACATCTGTGTATCTTTTGCTGTCTCACATACAGGGTTATCATTACCATCTTTCTAAATTCCATATATATGCATTAGTATACTATATTGGTGTTTTCCTTTCTGGCTTACTTCACTCTGTATAATAGGCTCCAGTTTCATCCACCTCATTAGAACTGATTCCAATGTATTCTTTTAATGGCTAATACTCCATTGTGTATATGTACCATAGCTTTCTTATCCATTCGTCTGCTGATGGACATCTAGGTTGCTTCCATGTCCTGGCTATTATAAACAGCTGCGATGAACATTGGGGCACACATGTCTCTTTCAATTCTGGTTTCCTTGGTGTATATGCCCAGCAGTGGGATTGCTGGGTCATAAGGCAGTTCTATTTCCAGTTTTTTAAGGAATCTCCACATTGTTCTCCATAGTGGCTGTACTACTAGTTTGCATTCCCACCAACCATCTTTCATTCTTTTATTCTGTCAAATTATATTGAGCCATATACTATTTGATGGGTATCACGAGAGTATTCTGGAAGTATATCAATGAAAATAGCAAATAAATCCTTGCTCTGATGGGATTAAATGTTATATTGAAGATTTATAAAATAAATTAACAAGCTAGAGACTCTGAAAAGTCCTGTAACAAACATATTTTGTTTTGTTTAGCTCAGCATTTCCAACATCATTTGACAACTCCCTTCTTAAGAAAAGCATATTCCTGATTGATACTCCTCAGAATTATCATTATTTGAAACAGCGTGATAAAAACAGCTTTAATCTGATGAATTGAGTACCAGTGAGTACCAGGATTACTGGACAGCTTGAAGTCTGGATTCAGAATGGCCACATAGATTATTGTTATCATCAAAATAATAATGGCAATAGAATGAAACAGAGCATTATTGGTGAAAATGGAGAGAAGATGGTCCAAAAAGATATTGCAGAGGTAGAAGAAACAGAATTGAATGGGGGTGGTGGCAAGTTAGGGGGATGAATACAAGATGCTTCTTTTTTCAGAAGATGAGTTCTGATTTCAACATTTTTTTTTTATCAAAAACACAGAGGCAGTAAAAAAAATAAAATAAAACATGGGCTTGGATGTTAGAACTAGAGATTTTGAGAATATACATAAATTGGATTTAAATTTGATTTCAAGGGTAACTGTGTAGAGGGCTAGAGAAAAGGAAAGCATGGTCAGAAATTTTAGAGGCATCCGCACTGAAGGAGTGAGTCAATTAAAAGAAAAGTAATTGAGGAGGTAAAGAAGTGGAAACAAAGGAAGAGGTCTAAGAAATCCTGTAGGAGTCAAAGGAGACTCTCAGTGGATTCCCATCCCTGACTTCTGTAATGATGACATGACCAGAGGAAAGCTGCTGTGTCTGATATGGTCTCCACTGTATAAAGCAGATACCCCTCGGGCCCTGCTGTTGTGTGCTACTGTTCTTAGAGTGTACCCTTCAGTCCTGCACAGTTCCTCACCATGGTGTTTGTCTTAGTCTTTGGACCTCAATATACTCTGTCCCACATCTTTCTTAGAACCAGAATGCACATGTACCCAGGAGGTCAGAGCAATTTTCCCAATTGGGCTACTCTTTTCTTCAACATTCCTGTTTCATGTCTGTTTTCACTTTCTACAATTTTGAATCTTCAGTTTTCCTTAGTCAATTGAGCTCTAAAAGGACTATCTCAGGCTTATCAACTTGATGCCTATTCTATCTTCACAGCCTACACCTAAGGGGAAAAAAGTTAAGCATGACTGGTAGCTTTGGCCTCTGTTGAAAAGGTCATGATTATGTAGGGCATATTGGAACTCTCACAGCTATTATTTTTATTATGCTTTTGGTAATTCTCTTCACTGCCTAAAACATCTACTCTTTTAAGTTAGGTTTGTCTTGTTACTATTTTTTAAACTATCAAGTCTAAATTTGTATTTGATTATCAATGAACTCCAGTGATCTCATCTATAAAACAGAAATTGGGGATTGATGCTAGTACTTACTTCCAAGGTTTGCAGAGAGGATCAAATGAAATGACATATTAAAATGCTCTACAAACAAACAAAAAACATTGTAAACATTACTTATTAACATCTCTATCATTATTATCACCATCATTCTCTATCTTGACTGTGGTTATAGTCACATAATCTTCCCAGTGGAAAGAACTTAAACTTCACCCAGTACTTAGTGTAGACCCTAAATCCAGCAAAGTCAATTCTTGGGTTCACTCTGAGAAAGAAACTGTCAGGTCTTTACAAACTAGTCCTGGCTTCCTTAGAAACTTGGAAGGGATGTTTTGTTTCCTCTCAATCCATGAATGTGTGATCTTCTCAAATGCAAAAGGTAGCTTGTTCTTTACTCCTGTCCCACTGAGAAGCACAGGTTTAAGAGACCAGAAATCAGGACTAGAAGTGAAAAAGAAATCAGAATATTCCATAACATACTAGTTGAGTGACCCTAAACAAGTAACTCAACCTCTCTGTTAATTTCTTCATGTACCGTAAGCATGATGACAATACCTACCTCATTGGGTCGCTGGGGATGTCCAAAATATTTCTGTCAGGTATGTAACACAACTTCTGCACAATGCAAATGATTTTCTATTTTGCAATAGTGAGGATTATTTTTTTAAAAATATTTGACTGCAGAATCTTTCATTATCTGCTCAAGCAAAATACTAAAATAGAAGTTTTATATCTGCCACATTACCCTTTCCCTCCTTCCTCTCTCTGTGCATGTGCTCAGTCATGTTTGACTCTTTGCAATCTTATGGACTGTAGCCTTCCAGGCTCTTCTGTCCATGGAATTTTCCAGGCAAGAATACTAGAGTGGGTTGCCATTTCCTTCTCCATCCCTCCTTCCTACCACTTAGCAATTCCTCCAAGATTTAATGTCTATCATACACTAGGCCTGACTTTACATATAAATATACCTATACTTAACCTATGTCTGGCCCAAAGCATTTCTCTCTATCTTGTGAATAAGTAGGGCACAATTCTTGGGTAATGGAGTCTCTAGTCTACTAGCAACTTTCCCAAATAGCTTGCTTCTCTCACACATAGTTCAATTTATCTCTTTTCTCTGTACTTTCAGCAATGTATTGGTGATCATCATGGAAAAGGCATATTTTACAAAAGGACATATGTCAAAGGCAACTTCAGTATTGAAAAGGGGATATATGTATTTGCCCACTAGCTTTGTAAGTATTATCACATGAGACCAGTTAGTAACAATTTTATTTAGGAACTGTCTCTGTAAGAACTAGAAGCACATTTTAAACCTCCAGAACTATTCGCCCCTGGGAACTGCAGGAGGTGTTTCCAAGAACAGAATTTCTGTGTTTTAAAAGTTCTCTTAAAGATGAAGAGAAAGATTCCTTTTGGATTCAGTTTTTAAACAAAGAGATATACACCCAAAGACACTGAATGAACCTTACAGTAATGTTGAATGTTAAAAAAGTTACAGGAGATAAAATACTGAAGCACATCATTGCAAGACACTCAACCATGGAATTCTGATGTGTTTTTCCAAAATAAGAAAAAAGGATTTGGGTCTATAAAATATCATTTATATATTCTATGGGCATCTTCTGAATTATCAGGAGTATCCTTAGTACTAAAATCAAGTTTTTCTATTTAATGAATCAGTCACCTGTTACATATTGATGTCATTTTATAACTCAGCTATAATGGTTTTTAAGCTTTGCATACTTGAATGGTTAGACCAGTTATGATATAATGCAATACCCATTTTAAAGGATATGACAGTGGATAATAGACTATATGGATATTTATATGTGAATTAATGTCCAGTTATAGAAATAAAACATAATTAACAAATACTGCATACACAGCCTAAAATATATTAATATTACTAAAGAATAGAAGATGATACAGGAAAAGTTTTGCATTTGACTCTTATAATTCTTTTTATATAGACCACTGCTTAGCTGCACAATTTATAAGTGAAAAACAATTTTTAATTTCTGCATTAAAATTGAAAAATATACAGTTTAAAAGGCAACTTCAAGGCCATCTGGTCAAATATCCTCTTATCCACCTGAAAGTGAAGTCACTCAGTTGTGTCTGACTCTTTGCAACCCCACAGACTATAGCCCACCAGGCTCCCCTGTCCATGGAATTTTCCAGGCAAGAATACTGGAGTGGATTGCCATTTCCTTCTCCAGGGATCTTCCTGACCCAGGGATCAAACCCAGGTCTCCTGCATTTCAGGCAGTTGGTTTACCATTCCACGTGAAGTCACTAACAATTTTAATATCTTAAATGATATAGGCGATACATGCACATGAGAACTGAGACAAAATACACAAAAAAATAAGAATAATAATTTCAGACCCCATGACAGGAGAAAGAAACTTTATGTTCTGCTCTTAGGAAGAAATAGATACTGATCCATTTGAGGGAAAATGCAAAAGAAAAAAAGAAAAAAGAATCCCTAAAGACATGGATATTGAGTGGCTGTGGGAATTCACTTAAGAGAAAAGATCAAAGAAATAATAGGTGAATTTGACTAAATAATGTCTAAGGAGTTGCAGTCTACAGGTATTTGAAAATCCTAATAAGATGGAAATTATAGGGACGATTTGAAGAGTATAATTAAAAATAATGGGATTACACTGAGAAAAGGAAAATGTACCTAAATGGGAAAGAGGCCCCTAATTTTCAATGGATGGAATGTATTAGAGCAGGGAGTAACCTTCAGAAGGAAGCAGCAAAATCTTTCAATATTCAGCACATGGCAGCATAATACAGGTCAAAGCCCCCAAAATAGAAGCATTTCCCAAGTCCAAGGGTGGATAAAATGGCCTGAGGTGTGTGTGATCTCCCTTTTCTGATTCTTTGTCTTTAGTAACCTTATTTGACCAAAGCGATGATGGCTGTCTTTTCATCTCATCTTTTTGTTTCTCAGCCTATCTGGCAAGGGGTGATATATGTGAACAAACAAGAGAAAACAGGAGTTCAGTTCAGTTGCTCCGTCGTGTTCAAGTCTTTGCAACCATGAACCGCAGCACGCCAGGCCTCCCTGTCCATCACCAACTCCCAGAATTTACCCAAACTCATGTCCATTGAATTGGTGGTTTCACTTATGGTTTTCTATGTTTTGTTTATAGATTTATTGATTTTCATTTTTAAAAAGCTGCTAATCAATATCTCTTATGAAAATGCAAATAACCTATTAGCAAACACTATTAGCAGTAACACACTATTAGCAAACTGAATCCAACAATGCGTTTAAAAACTATATGCACTGCCACAAACTGATATTTATCCAAGATATGCTAGGCTGATTTAACATTCAAAAATCAATGTATTTCATCACATCAACAAGTTTAAAAACTCACATCATGTCNAACTTACTAATTCTATTAAAGAAAATCGGTTATCTGAAGCTCTTTCACTATATTAGAAATTATATTTACTAAAACATTTATATAATCTTTGTATAGTACAACATATTTTAATGCTTTGTACCATTTTTAATATTTCATTCTCACATCTTTTGAAATAGGTTTCTTCCAAGAGCAAACAACAAATCCTCTATACAGCAGCCTACACAAAGTTTCCAAAATAGCAGTCAGTACAAGCTCAAAATCAGACCAAACACTAAAATTGACAAAGGCATTTTCCCTAACATTTACCTCATTAACTCTAAACTTCATTGAGGAATAAATCAATCTGGAAACCTCAGTGAATAGCTATTAATGCTGTTTCTCTAGACACAGAAATTGGCAAAGTTAGATCTCTGAACTGAAATGTCACAGAAAAAAAAAAGAATTTTTAAAAGCTAACTACCATATATTTGGTGAGAGAGGGAAGAGGAAATTTTTTTTCTCTGTTTCTTAGACTCCAGTAAGACAAAGGAGTAAAACTAGCCCATTCCTCCACACTTGAAGAATTCCTTCAAATGACAGGTGATTTTTAAAGCTGAAGCTGAAACTCCAATACTTTGGCCACCNTTTGGTGAGAGAGGGAAGAGGAAATTTTTTTTCTCTGTTTCTTAGACTCCAGTAAGACAAAGGAGTAAAACTAGCCCATTCCTCCACACTTGAAGAATTCCTTCAAATGACAGGTGATTTTTAAAGCTCCTGGTTGAATTCAGTCAAATGCTCACATGTGTCTTTATGATACCATGTATCTCCACCATTACTATGAGTGATGATTATAATACCGTGTATAGGTTAAGTTTAGTTCCCAGCCTAAAAGCCAATTGTCTAGAGAATGAGACTTTAACATTATGCATATTAAGGAAGGAAGCAAGACACAAAAATCACATAAATCACCAAAAATTACTGAAATGTAACTTTTACCTTAATGTTTTTAGTGGAGGAAGGAAGATGGATCTTTGAAAATGTCATAGTTCAGGTGAACATAGTTAAATTCTAAGAATAATAAGTGACACTGAACCACTTGAAAGTACAAAGAGCTGAAATATGAACATCTCAAGGAGTCATTTTAAGAACATCTTGGGTGTGCTGCAAGCATTCTATTCTTATCTAATAACTGGAGATAAAATCTAAAGATTAACCACATTAACCTTTGCTGCAAGCAAACTTAATTGCTTTGATTTGTATCTCATTTTGATGTTTCCTGGCTCTGGGTAAAGGTTTTAAACTTTTTAACATATCAGAATACCTTCAGGAAGAGGATATTGTTTTTAGTCATCTTATTTCTCATAACTGTGTAGCAATTACCAGAAAGTGAATCAATTCATCACACTCTTACATTGAATTAATTAGACACTATAGAAAGGCTACAGATTCATTTCCATTATTGAAAGAAAAAATCTAGGTTTCTCTGATGTATTCCAATCATTTTCTCTTTGGGGGTCTACTAAGTAATACCTAGTGAGATAGCAATTATCTTTGATGTTAATGGTCAAAGAAATTCCAACAGGCACTCAAGATAGTAAATGCATCAGCATATATGGTACAGAGAAAATTTTCCTGCAAAAGCTTATTATAGCTCCATTAATCACCAACTATGTAAATAAAGTTGATGAGAAAAAAGCAAAGAGGGACTTATTTTGCCGAGACAAACACAGCTCTGTAAAAGAAGGTGATAAGCATTAAATAGCAGTTCTCAGGTAGAGGAAAAAAATTTCATTTGTAGAATCACATACTCCTGTTATTGTAGATGAAACAAAATGCATATTCAAAACATATGAATAAATTAAATGAGATGTAATTTAATTTCATTGGTATTTAGTAAGGTCATATAGGAGACAGAAGATAAACTACAAAGCACCCTGACAATAGGGTTAAGTGTAGAAGAACAGAACAAGGCACCACTGATACAGGTAAAAACAAAAGAAAAGTGTTTATTTCCTAAGGAGTTGCCTGAAGACTGCACAGTTAGCTGGGCATAGATAATAAACAGAATTTGTATTAGTGAAGAGGAGGAGCATGAACAATCCAGAAGAATAAACAAAACTATGAGATAAAGGATAGATACCAATCTAAATGGAATATTTCTTAGGATGTAATGGAAGACATGAGATTCTCCTATGAAACCCCCTTAATTTCTAAGGATCTCTATTATGTATGAAAATATATTAATATATGTAATCCCATGTTACCTTACTACTAGAATTTTATCCACTTGGCAAATGAGGAAAAGGCATTTCAACGAAGAGGAATTATTTAGCTGAGGCCTCATTGTTAGCATAAGAAGAAATAAGACTCAATTTTTTTCTTCTCTAACACAACATGACCCTATTTATGGAAGCTTTGAAAGTCTGCAAGAGGAATTTGATCCTACAACTGTGGATGCCTTGTCAAAAATATAAGACAGTTACATTGGAAAATGATTTTACTCATGTCAGTAATTATCTCTCATTTGCTTCCCTAAAAATATTTAACCATTAGCCAACTTTTATATGCAGTAAATTTCCCATTTGGAGAAGAAAATGGCAGCCCACTCAAGGATTCTTACCTGGAGAATTCTATGGAGAGAGGAGCCTGGCGGGATACAGTCCTTGGAGTCACAAAAGAGTCAGACATGACTAACACTTTCATAGTTTCATACTGTTGTTTACTATCTCTATGATCTTAGTAAGTTATTTAACCTCTCTAAAATGCATCTTCACCATTAGTGAAGTTAAAGTATTAATATTTTACAAGCTGGACTGCTGGGTGGATTAACTGAGATAATGAAGTAGAGCACCTACCCCGATATAATTGTACTAAGCTTCTAAAGGACACAGAATCTAATCTAACCCTTCACAAAACTATGATATAGGCTGTTTCAGTTCAGTTCAGTCACTCAATCATGTCCGACTCTTTGCAATCCCATGGACTGAGTCCACCAGACTCCTCTCTCCATAAAATTCTTCAGGCAAGTATACTGGAGTAGGTTACCATGCCCTTCTCCAGGGGATCTTCCAACCCAGGGATTGAATCCAGGTCTCCTGCACTGCAGGCAGATTCTTTTCTGTTTGAGCTACTTGGGAAGCTAAAGATGGTGAATAAAGAGTAAAAAGCTGCATGCAAAGAAAGGTTTGTACATAGTGGAAAATCTCACTGAGCACTTACTATATGCCAGGAATTTGTCTTCATGTATCATTCAGTTCTCTCAAGAACTCTAGGTTTGGGACTATTAGTTTCTCCATTTAATGGATGAGAAACTGAGGTTCAGAAATACTAAATAATTTTGGCCAATAGCACACAATTATTGTTTGGCAGAGAGGAGACTTTAACCTGGCTCTATCTTAGCTATTAGAAGGAAGTGTTTTTACACTATATGTAAAACAAATCTTACATACAAAATTGTTTCTTCAATATTGCCTCTAATTGCTGAGACAAATAATTCAAAGTAAGAACATACTAATAAATTGTAGTTATAAACATCTATGAAGAAACCTCTGGAAGAAGCTAGTTTTATCCAAAGTGCCATTATACAAAAGGGCAAAGATCCACAGATCAAGAATTCTTTATTCCACAATCGTTCCTGAGCACACGGACTATAGACAAATTAATAAGTCAAATATTGGCCACAAACCATCCTTACATGTTTAGACAAATTTAAATAGTCATTTGTTCAAATGATGTTCCTTCACCCAAAGGCAAAAATACCAAGTAAGGAGTCATTTGTCATTCTCCAGAATCCCCCTAATTTGTGAGTAAAGAGCTCCACAGAGTGCCCCGCTCCCATGCTATTGCTTTAATCTCAGAGTCCCACACAAAGAGGTGCAACCCTTAATTATTCTCAAATGTCTTTACTTATTATGAAAAAGAAAATTAAGATGGTACTCCATTTAATTGTCCCTTCACACCTGGAAATTAAACACGGGATAAGTAATTGATTCCTTAAATATCTGAGCATATATGATTTTTTTTAAATACTAGCTGTTCATATATTCTTGGCCAAAATATCCAGAAAGAAGGTAGTATTTGCCACCAAAAGTCCCTGATGGCTTGGATAAATAACCCCATCTTAAGTGGTGCTTATTCCCACAATATAGCCATGAAAAATTATAAGTATGGAGCAGGGGGCAATTTGTCCCCAAACTGTACCCAATCACATGATGTGACTTGAAACCCTAAATGAGGACTTATCTCAGACTCATTTGTGTACCTTAGTAAAGCAACCACAAATATAACCCTATATGTCCTCATGTTAGCTCAGTCTTTGGAACACCACTTGAAATCTGGAGTTGTGGCCATAGTCTGCCATAAACACTATCATGGAAGCCCACATCCCTGCCCCCTACCTCAGAACATCCCTGTTTACATGGAGAAACACTCAGTAAGGGTGTATATATACCAGTAAATCCTCAGCCAGTGAATCCCAAGCAACGAGTTCTGTCCCCAGTCAGTATCATACATGAAACAACTTAAAAATAAATTGTCCTCAAAACATCACCATACACAAGGCCAGGAAACCCAGCATGAGAAATCGTTCCTCAATTTGCTTTCATATACAGGCAAAAAGGCTAAGGAGTTGCCCTCTAGCTTTTCAATGAATGCTACATCAGCAAAACCCCAATTTGGATTTACTCATTCTCAATGTATTTGCCCCTGAATACATAGGAAAAATACTACTTCCTAAGGGCTGTTTTGAGTGAAGGAGGTGTTCAAACTATCATTACATTCTCAAGCAATGAGTCCTATGGAAAAAGCTATTTGTCACCAAAAAATCCCTGTATTCAATAAACTGCAAAACAGCTCATTTTTCATGAAGACAGACAATAAGTTTCAAAATAACACACACACATATACATACAATATATCCAAACTCACGTTGTATTGGTTGGCAAACATCCACTCATTTGTTTTCCCTGTCAAATATAAGTATTTGTTTTTCCACAAAATATAAACGTTTGGTTTTTCTTCAGGCCAAAAAATACCACTATTACCCATAACCAAAAAGTATCTATAGACCCTATTTTAACCCTCTGAAGTCAAATGTTTGCTTCTGATGCCAGGGGTAAAGGATCAAGATTCTTCCTCAAAATTTTAAAGACACAAATCTGCCTTTAATAGATTCAGTTAGTTCAGTCGCTCAGTCGTGTCTGACTCTTTGCGACCCCATGAACTGCAGCACGCCAGGCCTCCCTATTCATCACCATCCCCCGGAGTTCACTCAGACTCACGTCCGTCGAGTCCGTGATGCCATCCAGCCATCTCATCCTCTGTCATCCCCTTCTCCTCCTGCCCCCAGTCCCTCCCAGCATCAGAGTCTTTTCCAATGAGTCAACTCTTCTCATTTAATAGATTACCATTAGTAAATTCTCTTTGCTTGACTGATTTCTCCAAGTCTCTTGAGGAACAAGAGCCTATCCTTCTGGCTCCCCCAAATTAATGTTACATATAATCTGCTTATATAATATGTGATGAAGAAGAAAGTCCTCTCTCTAAACCTGAATCAGTTGACCAGATTACTGTAACACCTGATATCAACTAACTTAAATTGCCTCTCTCCAAAAGTCCCACTACAGTAAGCAAAGACAACATACAAAAAGTAATGAAATAGGTATCCTCACTGCAAAATTTTGTCCAGGTGCAAATAGATTGCATAAAAGCCTGCATTCAAAGCAAACACCTGTCTGGGGAATAATTGGAAGAAAACCCTAGAAAAAGCCCACTAACACTTCCAAATTCTGATGGCAGGTACTACAGTCAAATGTAAGATGAGGGATAGGTTTAAGATTT
Source organism: Neotragus pygmaeus (assembly GCA_006410875.1). NCBI lineage: Eukaryota > Metazoa > Chordata > Mammalia > Artiodactyla > Bovidae > Neotragus > Neotragus pygmaeus. Next base: position 26,212 of record SJYV01035403.1, on the reverse strand, counting down.
ATTCTGAAACAACTATAAGTATATTGAAATGTGTATATGGAACCGTGTTGATAAAACAGCCACAGAATTCACTCACATCTTGGAATCTGTGTAAGTGGTGCCATAATTAAAAGTGAGCACACTTTTTGCCTGGCCTATAAGCAAGACTGTGTTTCAAGGATATAAAGGAGTGAAAAAAAGCTGAAAGCAGGGGTCCTGCTGGCAGCCAAGATGGCTGCCCCCACGGTCAAGGTTGCACTGGGGTGATCCGGCTTGGCTCTCGGCATGCAGAGAGCTGTCCTGCGGCTTCCAGGGCTAGCCCAGGTGAGGTGGAGCCGCTATGGCCCTAAGTACCAGGATCCCCAGACTGACAAGGAATATTCCCGCACGCCTTTGGCCCAGCTGACTGAACAGGAGACGTATGAGTGGGAGCTCAGGAAGACTCAGGTTATTAAAGCTTCCCCAGCCACGAAAACAAGCTCTGTGTTTCAAGACCCAGTGATCAGTAAATTCACGAATATGATGATGAAAGGAGGAAACAAAATACTGGCCAGATCCCTCATGACACAGACCCTGGAAGCTGTGAAAAGGAAGCAGTTTGAGAAGTACCATGGAGAAGGAAATGGCAACCCACTCCAGTGTTCTTGCCGGGAGAATCCCAGGGACGGTGGAGCCTGGTGGGCTGCCGTCTATGGGGTCGCACAGAGTCGGACACAACTGAAGCGACTTAGCAGCAGCAGCAGTAGCAGCAGCATGCTGCTTCTGCAGAGGAACAGGCAACCCCGAATGCAACCCTTACACCATCTTCCATCAAGCACTGAAAAACTGTGAGCCTGTGATTGCGCTGGCACCCATCCTCAAGAGGGGGGCCATTTCTACCAGGCCCCTGTACCGCTGGCTGACCGGCATCGCCGCTTCCTGGCCATGAGGTAGATGATCACTGAGTGCAGGGAGAAGAAGCCCCAGCGGATGCTGATCCCGGAGAAGCTGTCTCAGGAGCTGCTGGAGGCTTTCTACAACCACGGCCCCGTGATCAAGAGAAAGCATGACATGCACAACATGGCCGAGGCCAACCGCGCGCTAGCCCACTATCTCTGGTGTAGAGCGTGGGCGGAGGGTCCGGGAAGATGGCAGCGTGCTCTGCTGCCAGAAACAGCGTGAGCTGCTGCCACGCTGCAGAACACCTGTGGGTTAAGGGTACTGTTCCCTCTTCCGGGCAGGCGGGCCACGTGTTTACTGCCTGTTTGTCGTTTCTTTGGGGGCTGGAACTCGCTCTCCGTGTCCCATCTCCTTAGAAAGAGGGGGCATATCAAGTTGTATTTCCTCCTAAGAAACCTAGGGCTCACCCAGCCTTCTTTTCCTTCAGCTTGGGGTGGACCTTTGGGTGATACAAAAAGAAGCAGTTTCAGTATCAGAAAGAGTTTATTAGAAAATTCTCGTCCTGAGCTGGTGTAACACGTGATGTGGTATTAAGATTCATTAAAACCAACTGGTGGAATTAAAAAAAAGCTGAAAGCAAGGTAAATACAAAGGAAAATTCATTGCAACTTTCCCTTCCCAGCCCAAAAGGGAGAAGAAGGTGCAGTATAATGAGAAGTCATGATTGTGGAATGTATGAGTTCTATGTTTCTGTATAACAAATTGCCTAGAGGTGTAAAAAAATCAATTTATCAACTCACAGTTTCCATGGGTTGATGAGTCCAGAACTTGTTAGCTGGGTTCTCTGCACAGAGCTTCATAAATCTGAAATCAAGCATTAGCCAGTTGTCATTTCTTCTGGATGCTTAACTGGGGAAAGGTCTGCTCCCAGACTCCTTCAGGTTGTTGGTAAAATCACTTCTAGTGTGTTTTTGAGACTGAGGTCCTGGGTTTGTTGCTGGCTGTAGGTTGGGGACTGCCCATGGGTCCTAGGACATGCTCAGGCCCTTGTTACTTGGCTCGTTTCACAAGGCCCCTCACTCTTCAAACCTCTCTCACCAGGAAGAGCCCAGAAACTTGTTAAAGGCTTGTGATTAGATCAGGTCCACCTGGCTAACCTCCCTAGTTAAAATCAAGAGATTTAAGACAAATTATATCTGCAAATCTCTTCACAGCAGCACCTGTAGAGTAAATAAATGGCCGAAGGTGGGTTTACAAGACATGAGAATCTTGGGAACCATCTCAGAATTCTTCAGACCACAATGAATTAACTGAAAACAATGATCCCCCCACTAATGAGTGGTTCAAACTAAGGTACCTCTCCTTTCATTAGTAGTTGAGCACTCCTCATTTCACCTTAAATATGCATTCTCTGTGGAGGCAATATTGCCCAAAAAGGGATGAAAATTAGTTTGGGTAAAGGGGTGAAATCTTAGATAGTACAATGGTTTGGGAGCCTCTGAAGTGCTGATAAGCACTCTAATAAGCTTTTATTTGTCAGTATTTAGTTTCTCTCATTAAGGAGAAATTAAGTGAAAATTACTTTAAATTATTCATTAGATGCAATGAATTAAATTGATTAATTTGTATTGAATTTAAATGTGTTTTTTCTCTTAGGAGACCAATAATAAAAGAAAGGTTGAGTAGCTCAGCTTCCAGGGATCCCCCTGAGTCTACATCTTAGACAATGTTCTATTCTAATTTCTGAAACTGTCACAGTTGCCTCTGTAACTTTCCTTCTTTTACAAAGGGAGAAAATTTACTTGCTGCCATCAGTATGAAGTGTGCTGCTGCTGCTGCTAAGTCACTTCAGTCGTGTCTGACTCTGTGCGACCCCATAGACGGCAGCCCACCAGGCTCTGCTGTCCCTGGGATTCTCTAGGCAAGAACACTGGAGAGGGTTGCCATTTCCTTCTCCAATGCAGGAAAGTGAAAAGTGAAAGTGAAGTCACTCAGTCATGTCTGACTCGTAGCGACCCCATGGACTGCAGCCCACCAGGCTCCTCTGCCCATGGGGTTTTCCAGGCAAGAGTACTGGAGTGGGGTGCCATTGCCCTCTCCAAGTATGAAGTGTAGATGTAATGATAACTTAAACATTGGTCAATTAGCTTCAGCTGAAATCCTCAATTATCTCCTCAGTAAAAGAGTCCAAGAACACACATCAATATCACTAGAAGCCAAAGGAGTCTAATCTCTCTCTCAATAGTCCATAAAGCAAAAAGAATCATCACCTTAACCTTTAAATAATAATTATTTTTGGCCAGGAGTATTAAAATTTAGGTGCCCTCTGAAAATGTGTAAGATATAATGCTAAGGGAAAACTGAGGATTGTAAAAACATAAGGACTGTTTTATCATAATATTTTATATGCATGTACATGGAAATTTAAAAAAATGTCAATAGCAATGTGATTGTGGGTAATTTTTTTTCTTTCGAATTTCCTATAATGCAAATGTCTTACTTTTATGCTTATAGAAAGAAAACTTAAAGCAGTAAGGAGCCCTAAGATGAGAAACAATATAACTTCAGCATGCTTATTGAATACAGAGACTCATGTTATCCTATTATACACCTTCTGCTCTTCATTGCTGGCATCCACCAGTCCCCATTTGTTCATGAAAATAGTGTAGTTCCTGGACCACTGTCTTCCTCTTCAACACTTATTAGCATGTCAAGGACATTTAATATCCAAGATGGTGACCCATGCAACAGCTTAGACTCTCAACTTTTTTACCTCCCAAATAACTTTACCTCCAACCTACTGAAGATGTCCATGCATGCTAAGTTGCTTCAGTCACTTCCAACTTTGCAATCCCATGGACCGTAGCCCACCAGGCTCCTCTGTCCATGGAAATCTCCAGGCAAGAATATTGGAGTGGGTTGTCATTTCCTTCTCCAGGACATCTTCCCGATCCAAGGACCAAACACAAGTCCCCTTCATCTTCTGCATTGGCAGGCAAATTCCTTACCACTAGAACCATCTGAGAAGCCCCTGCTGAAGACACCCACTTGAATTATTACATTCAGTCAGACATGACTGGCTACTGAACAATACAGTCTTGCTTGTCTCTGCTAACTGTGCCACTTTTGAAACTGTAATTTTAAGCATCCCTCTTTCTAATCATCTATATTTTCAGCACACATTCTAGTAACTCAATGTGACAACACTTTAACATCATTGAAACCTTCACATTACTGAGACACACACTTTTGCCCAAATTCCATTGATAGATGAAACCATAAGACATACAGATGGCTAAGAAGTACATGAAAAAGAGTTCAGCTTTACTAATAATCAGTGAAATACAAAACAAAATCACAATGAGGGATCACTTCACCCCTGTCAGAGTGGCTATTATAAAAAAAGACAAGGGAAAATAAATGCTTCCTAGGATGTGGAGGAAAAGGGAACTCTTGTACATTGTGAGTGGGAATGTAAACTGGTACAAACATTATGGAAAATAGTACCGAAATGTGTCTCAAAAAAATTAAAAATGAACAACCATATGACTGTGCAATTCCATTTCTGAGTCTACAGCTAAAGGAAATGAAATCAGTATCTCTCTAAGAGATATCTGCACTCTCACATTCATTGCAATATTATTTTCAATAGCTGAGTTATGGAATCAAGCTAAGTATCTACTGATATATATATAACTGACTTTATGTATTTGTATGAAGAAGAGATTAAGAAGAGTTGGCAAGAATACACAGAAGAACTGCACAAAAAAGGTCTTAATGACTCGAATAACCACAACGATCACTTATCTAGAGCCAGATAACCTGGAGTGTAAAGTCAAGTGGGCCTTAGAAAGCATCATGACAAACACAGCTAGTGAAGTATTCCAGCTAAGCTTTTTCAAATCCTAAAAGACGATGACGTTAAAGTGCTGTATTCAATCTGCCAGCAAATTTGGAAAACTCAGAAGTGGTCACAGGACTGGAAAAGGTCAGTCTTCATTTCAATTCCAAAGGAGAATGTCAATAATTGTTCAAACTACCATAAAAGTGCACTCATTTCACATGCTAGAAAGGTAATGCTCAAAATCCTTCAAGCTAGGCCTCAGCAGTATGTGAACCAAGAAATTTCAGATGTACAAGGTATATTTAGAAAAGGGAGAGGAATCAGAGATCAAATTGCCAACATTTGTTGGATCATAGAGAAAGAAAAGGAATTCCCGAAAAACATCTACTTCTCCTTCAACGACTATGTGAAAGCCTTTGTGTGGATAACAACAAACTGTGGAAAATTCTTAAAGAGATGGGAACACCAGGCCATTTATCTGTCTCCTGAGAAACCTGTCTTTGGATCAAGAAGCAACACTTAAAATTGGACATGGAACAACAAACAGGTTCAAAATTGGGAATGAAGTACATCAAGGTTGTTTATTGTCACTCTGCTATTTAACTTATATACAGAAATGCCAGTCTGAATGAATCACAAGCTGGAATCAGGATTGCTGGGAGAAATAACAGCAACCTCAGATATACAGATAATACCACTCTAATGGCAGAAAGTGAAAAGTAACTAAAGAGGCTCTTGATGAAGGTGAGAAGAGACTAGAAGAGACTAGAAAAGCTGACTTGAGATTCAACATTTAAAAAACTAAGATCATGGCATCCAGTCCCACCACTTCATGGCAAATAGAAGTGAAAAAGTGGAAACACTGATAGATTTTATTTCCTTGGGCTTCAAATCCTGCAGACTGTAACTGTTGCCATGAAATTAAGACATTCACCCCTTGAAAGAAAATCTATGACAAACCTAAATGGCTTATTAAAAAGCAGAGACTTAACTTTGATGATAAGCATATGTCTAGTCAAAGCTATGGCTTTTGTAGTGGTCATGTACAGATGTGAGAGTTGGACCCTAAAGAAGGCAGAAAGCCAAAGAATTGATTATTTCAATCGCTGATGCTGGAGAAGACTCTTAAGAGTCCCTTGGACAGCAAGGAGATCAGACCAGTCAATCCCAAAGGAATATTCATTGAATATTCATTGGAAGGACTGATGCTGAAGCTGAGGCTTCAATATTTTGGCCACCTGATGTGAAGAGCCAACTTACTGGACAAGACACTGATGCTGGGAAAGATTGAGGACAAGAGAAGAAGGGGGTGACAGAGGATGAGATGGTTGGATATCATCATTGACTCAGTGGAAATGAGTGAGCAAACTCCGAAGGACAGTGAAGGACAGGAAAGCCTGGTGTGCTGCAGTCCATGGGGTAGCAAAGAGTTGGACACTACTGAGTGACTGAACCACAATTTGCCATGAAGTGATGGGACCAGATGCCATGATCTTAGTTTTTTTTAATTTTGGGTTTAAAACCAGCCTTTTCACTCTCCTCTTTCACATTCATCAAGAGGTTCCTTAGTTCCTCTTTGCTTTTTTCATTAGGGTAGTATCATCTGAGGTTATTGAAATTTCTCCTGGCAATCTTGATTCCAGCTTGAACTTCACCCAGACTGGCATTGTGCATGATGTACTCTGCATATAAGTTGAATAAGTAAGATGACAGTATACAGCCTTGATGTAACCCTTTCCTACTTTTGAACCAGTCCATTGTTCTATGTCCAGTTCTAAGTGGTGCTTCTTTGCAGCCATACAGGTTTCTCAGGAGGCATGTAAGGGGTGGCCTGGTATTCCCATCTCTTTAAGAACTTTCCAAAGTCTGTTGTGATCCACAGAGTCAAAGGATTTAGCGTGGTCAGTGAAGCAGAAGTAGATATTCTTCTGGAATTCCCTTGCTTTTCTATGAGCCAATGGATGTTGGCAACTTGATCTCTGATTCCTCTGTGAAGTTACTCAGTTTTATTCAACTCTGTGACCCCATGGACTATACAGTCCATAGAATTGTCCAGATAGAATACTGGAATGGGTTGTCATGCCCTCCTCCAGGGGATCTTCCCAACCCAGGGATTGAACCCAGGTCTCCCACATTGCAGGCAGATTATTTACCAGCTAAGCCACCAGGGAAGCCCAAGAATACTAGAGTGGGTAGCCTATCCCTTCAGTGGATCTTCCNCCTCCAGGGGATCTTCCCAACCCAGGGATTGAACCCAGGTCTCCCACATTGCAGGCAGATTATTTACCAGCTAAGCCACCAGGGAAGCCCAAGAATACTAGAGTGGGTAGCCTATCCCTTCAGTGGATCTTCCTGACCCAGGAATCAAACTGGGGTCTGCTGCATTGCAGGCAGATTCTTTACCAGCAGAACTACCAAGGAAGTCTATTTTAAATCCAGCTTGTACATCTGGAAGTTCTCGGTTCACATACTGTTGGAGCCTAGCTTGAAGGATTTTGAGCATAACCTTGCTAGTATAAGAAGTGAGTGCAAATGTGTGGTAGTCTGGACATTATTTGGCATTTTTCCTCTTTGGGGTTGAAATGAAAACTGAGGTTTTCTAGTCTTGTGGCATACATACCTAAAATATCATAACTCCAGATATGTACTGAAGGAAAGCTAAGAATCAACCTGGAGGTAGGAAATATTAGTGTCAGATATAAGTAAAGGTTCATGCAGTAAATGAGTTTTAACATGTCATTTCTTTTAAATGGTAAATAATCTGACAAAATGTTAAATATAAATCTTTTAGGAATAAAATGTGATATTAGCTTTGTCTTAGAACTGGTGCATTGAATCAATAGATATTTTGTAAATAAACAGTATTTAGAATAAGTGTGTGAATATTAGAAGAAAAACAAGTACTGTTTTTCTCAATAAGTCAGTATCTCAATACATAAAGATCTGATTATTGAAAACTAAAGAAGACTGACACCCTGTGAACTTCTGAGCTAATCTGTTAGTGAAAGATGTTTCTCTGTATCAACTGACTTTATAGATTTTGGTCTGGCACTAGTTTTTGGTTGAAGTCTATAACTTTTCATTCCTTTATCTTTACAGTAAGTATAATGAAGAAAGTATAAATAAAAATACATTAAAAACACTGGACCTTAAAAAATCAAGAAGAAACATAGCATTTTTGGTATTGCTAATGCTAATGATTTCTATTCTTATCTATTGCTCCTTGTTTCTATTGATTTCATGCCATAATTTTGTCCTTTATGGAAAAAACTATGATTGTTAAATCACAGTTCTGCATCTTGGGCAACTTCTTACTTTTAAAGTCTCAGTTTTTTCATCTGAAAAAATGGGATGATGATAGCATTGCTTGCATTCAAAATGGGCTTTATAAAAAATTTGAAGAGACAATATACATAAAAGTTTGAGCACAAGGCATCTACAATGCCTGACATGTAGAAAGTATACAAAGAAGTTAACTGTTACCATCAATGGTGGTGGTGATAGTGGTAATATCAATAGCAACTGTAGTAATAGACAATCGCCAGCTACACAGTCAGAGTGTACCTCTTTTCTGCATGAGCGGAGCATAGTTCTGTGTATTCAGGTACGGAAAGCCAGGTAAGAATAACCCGCTTGTGTCCTGTTCATTGATGGAGAAGGTATTTGCATTTGACAAAAAGTTTGTTTGGATTTTTCCATAAAATGTTATGGAAAAGCCCAAATGAACCTTTTGGCCAACCCAATAGAAGGCAGGAGATGATCAGATTCTTACTCTTCCAAGTCAAGTTGAAAGCAAATCTTCTCTTCCTTTTCTTTATAACAAATCCATAGAACTAAATTCATTAAAAACTATTAAGTGGTAACAGGATACTAGCTTCTCCTACTAATACATTCTCACTTCATCATTTATCTGGAAGGTCGAAGCTAAAATTATTTTCTGAGTCTAGTATCTCGGCAAAAGTAATGTTGAGTGAGCATAGTGTATGGCCCTCTGCCAGATTTCCAGGGTAGATATCAAATTAGGAGAAAAGCACCTCCTTTCTGTAACCAATGAAAAATTCTTTTTAAAAGGATGAAAAAATTTTGTAAATAAATCTTTCTAAAAGTGAGAAAGTCTCAAAGCTACTGCTGTGTCTCAAGTTTTTGATGCCGAGAGCCTTGCATTAATACAGGGAGGCACAGAATGTAAACACCTTTATTGAGCATATCCTATTGAGCTAAATGTCTATGTAAGTCAAACTCTCCCTTAAGTCTTTTTCAGGTAAGAAGGTATTCTATTGTTGTTTAGTCATGTCCGATTCTTTTGTGATCCCCGTAGACTATATAGCCCACCAGGCTCCATGGAATTTTCTGGGCAAGAAGAAAATACTGGAGTGGGTTGCCGTTTCCTCCTCCAGGAGATCTTTCCAACCCAGAGATTGAACCTATGTCTCTGGCATTGCAGGTGGAGCCACCAAAGAAGCCCTAAGAAAGTATTTGAGAGTGTGTGCTCAGTTATGAGGCTCTTTGCCATCCCATGGACTGTAGCCCGCCAGGTTTCTCCGTCCATGGAATTTTCCAGGCAAGAATAGAATACTGGAGTGGGTTGCCATTTTCTCCTCCAGAAGATCTTCCCGACTCATGGATCAAACCCGTGCCTCCTGCATCTCCTGGATTGGTGGTGGATTCTTTACCACTCAGCCACCTGGGAAGCCCAAGAAAAATTAGGTGTGTGCAAAATGTGGTGTAGCATCCAGATGATGTCTTATTCTTGGGTGCAAGTTCTCAGTAGAAGAGAAGGGAAAAGAAGTTGGCTTGGAAACTATGCTGAAAGCACAAGAGGAAAGTGTTGCAATTGGACAGCGAGGGTGTCGGGGACTGGCAGGGAAGGGGGGAAGATTATGAAGACACTGAAGGAAAATGGATGAAAGGCCTAAGAGAGTGATTTTTTTTTCTCATTCCAGGATTAAAAAAATAATAATAATACTGGAAGAAAATGTCTCTTGACAGCACTTCCCACAAATATCCAACAATGAATTTATCAAATCTGTTATTACAGCCACTCCAATAAGAGGCAAATTGGAGGAGGGTGGGAAAGGATGATCCTGACCAGGAAATACGGATACTGCTGAAGGGGTTCTGCTCAGCCAACAATTTTGCCTCTCCAATATTCTTGATTCTGGAAAAATAGACAGTCTGGACCCTGCTTTGGACTTGGAGGGATCTGAATAAGATAGGAGTGCTTGTTTTCCAGGGCTTCCCTGGTGGCTCAAACAGTAAAGAATCTGCCTGCAATGTGGGAGTCCCAGATTCCATCCCTGGGTCAGGAAGATCTCCCAGAGAAGGGAATGGCAACCCACTCCAGTATCCTTGCCTGGAGAATCCCATGAACAGAGGAACCTGGCAGGCCACAGTCCAGGGGGTCACAAAGAGTCAGACATGACTGCAGCAATTTAGCACACACACACACACACACACACACACATGTTTTCCAGGAGGAAAATTGCTCAAACACTTTTTAAAAGGGAAATCAGTTCAATCAGCATCTTGATACCATATAGGATTCCAAAAGCTATTTGCTTTCCTGAATTACTTCATTGAAAATTAACTAAACCACTTTCTCAGAAAGTAGACCTTATCCCAAGAGAGGTCTATATCAATTCCATTATGTGGAAGTTGCTCAGTCGTATTCAACTCTTTGTGATCCCATGGTCTGTACAGTCCATGGAATTCTCTAGGCCAGAATACTGGAGCGGGTAGCTGTTCCCTTTTCCAGGGGATCTTCCCAACCCAGGGATCGAACCCAGGTCTCCCACATTGCAGGCAGAGTCTTCACCATCTGAGCCACGAAGGAAGCCCAAGAATACTGGAGTGGGTAGCCTATCCTTTCTCCAGCAGACCTTCCTGACCCAGGAATCAAACTGGGGGTCTCCTGCATTGCAGGTGGATTCTTTACAAACTGAGCTATCAGGGAAGCCCCAGTTCCATTATAAATATTGTAAATATGCAGACTAACAAGCAAAAAAAGAGTATTTCTTTGGCATTATATTTCTTTCAGTAGCTTTCCATATGATTCATTAAAGATATTTTTAACTTTTTCCCCTCAGTTGAAAAATTACATATATAAATCCTGACTGTGGAATTGCACAAATGTGCACAGCTGCTGGTTTAAGCTTATAAAAACACCAAACAAAACAAAACACAATTTGGAATAGAGCCATGGTTAAACCTTTTGGAACTGATTTTGAGGGGAATGGAGGTAGAAATCCATTTTATATACAGAAGAAATTATTTTATTCTAGTTACATAGAAAAGACTCCATAATGATATAAATGATTTTCCATGTCATACTGCAAAAGTACATTATTCTTAATCTGATACAATAAGAAGGAAGTTTGCTGAATTTTTGAGAGCACATTGAGATATTTACTACTCACAATAAATGCCAGCCATCTCATTGTTTAGTGACGTTCTGGGAGGCCCTTTGTTGCTTTGCTTTCTGGAACATCTCCAAATTTATTTCTATTTAATTGACTTTTTGCTAATTTCTGCAATAATCAGGAAATAGCTAGTCCTCTCATAAAAAGGCTACTGGCTAGGTTGAATTTTGGAAGAACAAAACAGTGTGCCTAAGGTCCTAGGTGGAAAGAAGTGGGACAGTCCAGTTTCTGTATTATAACTTGGTAATAGGCTACAGCATTTCGCATTCATTCATTATGGCTGAGGCACCAATATCTGGTTTTCTTTTCAATTAGATTTGGTGAGGCAATCCAACTTCTTGTGCTCATCTATCATGTTACAAGATCTATGGTCCAAAGGTCCCAAATATATCTGAATAAAGAGGGCCAGGGTCTGCTTTTCTGTGGGGTGGGGATGAACAGGAAAGTGTCAGGAAGACAAGACTGAAAGAAAAACATCACCCATATAATCATGGACAAATTCTCCTGCATTTATTCTAGACTTCATAATAATGCAGTCATCCTTTTTCAAAATTTTAGTAGGTATCATCCACTCTCATAAAGAAAGATATTAATACATAAGATATGAAGGTTAAAGCATTTTATCCACTTCCAAACCCTTGCTCCCAAAATAAATTTGGTTTTGAAATAACAAATACACATGGCAAACCTTAAGCCTATCAGTTATTGGGTTCAATTATTAATCTCACCTAAACAGAGGTGTCCCCAGTGGCTCAGCAGTAATGAATCCACCTGCAATGGAGGAGACACAGGAGATGTAGGTTCAATATCTGGGTTGGGAAGATCCCCTAAAGGAGGAAATGGCAACCCACTCCAGTATTCTTCCCTTGGAAATCCCATAGACAGAGGATCCTAGAGAAATATAGTCCATGGGGTCACTGAGTATGAGACAAAAGACCTCAGTTAATGACAGTTGGTTTGCATCACTGATCTCAAGAGACTAAGTGCCAGTAGCTCCTCCCAGGCATTTTGACAACTACATGTCCCAAAACACTTCTAAATACCCACTAGGATGGGCAAGTATATTGTCAATTTGAGAAACACTAGGCCATGTGGTCCAGTGTTTCCTTCTGAGAAGCTTCTTGATTGTATAATTTCTCTTGCCTTGACTGCGTTCTTCTGCATTCTCTCTCCAAGTCTTGGTTTCCACATAAGATTCATAAGGTTATTCTCCTTTCTGTCATTAAACTCCCAGAAGCTGGTTCACAGTGATCCACCATCAGTCCCATCATCCCTGCTGCTGCTGCTGCTAAGTCGTTTCAGTTGTGTCCAACTCTGTGTGACCCCATAGACGGCAGCCCACCAGGCTCCCCCGTCCTGGGATTCACCAGAGAAGAACACTGGAGTGGGTTGCCATTTTCTTCTCTAATGCACGAAAGTGAAAAGTGAAAGTGAAGTCACTCAGTCGTGTCCAACTCTTTGCGACCTCATGGACTGCAGCCTACCAGCTCCTCCATCCATGGGATTTTCCAGGCAAGAGTACTGGAGTGGGTTGCCATTGCCTTCTCCGCCCATCATCCCTAAATTCTTCTATTTGCTACTGGTTTGGCACTTAGTGTGTATCACTGGGAGATGTTTCTCTTGCATGTGAATATCCTACATTCTCTATGAGACTGAGAGTCAGCCGAGTCAGCTGAGGGCAGGGGTGTTCCTCGACTCTGAATAGCATGCATGTTTTAGCTTCCCTCGTGAGGTTGGACTCAACCTTTGCTTAAGCTATTATGCTGTTCTGGAACCTTGCCTATCATTTTCTACTATGAAATGCTTACAAATAAGGTAAACTTTTTTCACTCCCTTACAAAAAATTTTTAGGAGTAGAAGATTATAAGGTGCTGAATAAAACTAAGTCTCATGATCATCTAACATGAACCAAGTATTACCATATACTTTTACAGATCATAGCAACACGCACGCAGACATATGCAACTAACAACAAAAACAATGATAAAATGCAACACAACTTATTACCTCTCTAAAGAGAAAGTAAGGCAGCGACAGAGAGCTTTTAAGGAATTGGCTGACACAATTTTGGAGGCTGGCAAGTCTGCAATCTGCAGAGCAGAGTTGCCAACTAGAGAACCAGAGAAGAGTAAATGTTGCAACTCAAATACAAAGACAGTCTGGAGGCAGAATTCCTTTCATTTCAGAGGGACCTCAGCCTTTTTCTCTTAGGGCCTTCAACTGATCCAATGAGCCTTACTCATACTATGGAGAGTAATTTGCTTTAAGGATTTAAATGTTAATCTTATTTTAAAAATGACCTCACAGTAACATCTTAGAATGGTGTTTCAGCAAAGATCTGGACATATACAAATTAATCTTCATACTGGATAATACCAAAGAGCAAACCCTAGCAACCTCATTGTTTTATAGGACCTCTTCTTCTAGAAACCACCTTCATTGTTTGACCTTAATAAAAAGAAATTATAAAATGAGTCCACAGATTCTAGACCTTCTCTTGGTATGAGATAAGGAGTTTTTAACTCAGGCACGAGAGAGAGACACACACACATTAGGACCCCTGTGAGTTGGAGGTGAAAACAGAATGGGAGAACTCCCTTTCATCCCAACACACACGAATTCCTGGAAATCCCAAATTTGTGGGCCTCCTCTTCCACTTCCTCTCCATGCCCAAGGTCAGCTGATATTTCCCAGCCCATTAGGGTATATTTTGTATATCAGTATCAGTTCATTTGCTCAGTTGTGTCCGACTCTTTGCAACCCCATGAACTGCAGTATGCCAGGCCTCCCTGTCCATCACCAACTCCTGGAGTCCATCCAAATCCATGTCCATTCAGTCAGTGATGCCATCAAACCATCTTATCCTCTGTCATCCCCTTATCTGCCTGCCCTCAATCTTCCCCGATTTCAGTGTCTTCCAATTAGTCAGCTCTTCACATGAGGTGGCCAAAGTACTGGAGTTTCAGCTTCAACATCAGTCCTTCCAATGAGCAACCAGGACTGATCTCTTTTAGGATGGACAGGTTGGATCTCCTTGCAGTCCAAGGTACTCTCAGGAGTCTTCTCTAACAGCACAGTTCAAAAGCTTCAATTCATTGGTGCTCAGCATTCTTTATAGATCAACTCTCACATCCATACATGACCACTGGAAAAACCATAGCCTTGACTAGATAGACATTTGTTGGCAAAGTAATGTCTCTGCTTTTTAATATGCTGTCTAGGTTGNTGCCTCCCAGAGAGATGTGATCTGAAAAAGATAATACTTTGCCTTCTACATTCATACTTTAATTTTCCAAAAACATATCTTGTGCTTAGTCATTCAGTCATGTCCGATTCTTTGCGACCCCATGGACTGAAGCCCGCCAAGCTCTTCTGTCCATGGGGATTCTCCAGGCAAGAATACTGGAGTGGGTGCCCTTCCCTTCTCCAGAAATACCTCTTAAAACTGACTAAAAGGAAAGACAGTCATTCTGGCTAAAACTTGACACTCAAATTCTCCATGCAGAAGCTCTACTATAGCAAAGAAAGAAACCCTATTAAAGTAAATTATGTTAAATGTGCTGACACATCCATGCTATATCAAGTGTATCTCTGCTTTTAATGCTATTCTACTTTGACTAAGAATTAATGGGTTGTGGTGAATCAATTACAATCTAATAAAGATACCATTGGAAAATCTGAATTAAAAAATGCAGAATCATTGTTATAAAAAAAACAAAGGAAAATTTTGATTTACAAAGAACTTAATACCCACTCTTATACATTTTTTTCATTCTTACTTCACTTACGTTTTTACCTGCTCACTTTCTATTTGCAATCACACATCTAACGAATGACAGATTCAATGCAACATTATGAAATCTTNACCATTGGAAAATCTGAATTAAAAAATGCAGAATCATTGTTATAAAAAAAACAAAGGAAAATTTTGATTTACAAAGAACTTAATACCCACTCTTATACATTTTTTTCATTCTTACTTCACTTACGTTTTTACCTGCTCACTTTCTATTTGCAATCACACATCTAACGAATGACAGATTCAATGCAACATTATGAAATCTTGGCAGGCTAGCTCCTACTTAGGTAACTTTCTTTTGTGCTTCTCTACTCAGAAGCAACTTCAGGTTTTTTGTTTGTTTTTTTGTTTATTAGTGGTAGTTTTTAACAGTGATTTTTAATTATAATTACCCTTGAAAACAACATTCCTACTCCTCCACCTGATAAATCAAAGACATTTTGAGATGTCAGAGATAAATTCCTAAATTTGGGAAAATTCTTAAATCACCTCCAGAATCTTGATTTTAAAAGAAGTTGAGATACATCTGTCAACACAAAAGAGTCTGGTTTAAAAATAAAAGAATTCAAACTATAATTCTGAAAACAATTCACTGAACTGCATTAATCAATCAATAGTCACTTGTTCAAAAAGCCTACATTTTACTTAAAACTACATAGTGAGTGTAGACACACATAAGGCAATATGACATTATTAGTTATTCCGCAAGATTAATCTCAGAAAAGAGAATGGAGTGAATATCAAGGTATTCAACAGGCTGACTGGTTCTATGAAACACAAGCATACACACACACATACACACATACAACTCTGACATCACAGATTGTATCTCTTAAAATTAGCTTGTTACAAGAAAAAATGCTAAAATTTTCAAAATATTCAAATCATAATTCATTTCATTTCATCTTAAAGCTTGAAATTTTCAAACATCATTTAAAGGATTGTTACTGATTGCCGGGGTCCAGCCCTGGTGGATCCAGGGTAATTCGAAGGGGAGATGGAGTAGGTGTCCTAGGAAAAAACTTATTTAATTACAGATATAGAGAGAGATTAGAAACGGATAGTGTAGTAGGAAAGTTAGTGGAGATAAAAGAGGCTGAATAACTTGGTTTACGTGGAATATCAATCACCACCTACGTAGGCCACAGGCGTCTTTCCGTTCTCCCGAAGGAGAGGAGGCACTGAGGCCTCCCTGGTCCGATCTTAGAAGCCCAGACAGAGTTAGCAGGCTTGGTGAGTACCCACATTTCAGATGGGAATTCAGCCAAAAGAACAGGGAGTAAGAAAGAAATGACATGGGGGAATCAGTCTATCCAGAAATTGATCAGATTTCTTTATTTTTCAGGTTTGTTTATATACATTTTGTTATACATAGGGATGAATGCAGTCACGCGGGGGTCAGCAGACCTTACCCTTGTCACAACCAGGTGCTTCATATAAAATTATACAAAAGTCTTATGGGTTTTACATCATCTTCTGGCCATGAGGCCTGCTGACATTTTATGGCCCTTTCTGATAATGGTCAGTTAACTAGAAAACTTATTATTTTCAGGGGTGATTTTTTCTTAAAACAGGCGCCACCCTCCAAATAAAGTTGCATTCCTATAGTGTGAGGTTGTAGTGGATTACAATCAAGAAAGGAATTTACTTAACTTAAGGTCAACATGATTAATCTTAAAGGTTAATACTTATTTCTCCTATATGCTGGTTATATTCATTATAAGGGCAGGGAATATGAAGATTTAGCAGCAAACATCAGCCCAACAAATGAAAACCTTTCACCAATGTTCCCTTTAAGATCTCTTTAGTCTTAAGATAGTGATAAAGTTATATTTTTGCATAGGAAGGACACAGTGATTTATAACAAAATACAGTGATCTATAACAAAGAGAAAATTCATTAACTCAAAAAGTCTAGTATTGCTAACATCAANTCCCTTTAAGATCTCTTTAGTCTTAAGATAGTGATAAAGTTATATTTTTGCATAGGAAGGACACAGTGATTTATAACAAAATACAGTGATCTATAACAAAGAGAAAATTCATTAACTCAAAAAGTCTAGTATTGCTAACATCAAGAACTATTATATTTCCTTTTCTATATTCTAAATACATTGATTAATATATTCCCAGGTGCCTAAGGATATGGAGGCCTGGCGGCAATCATTGACTCAACGATGAGAGAATCCCTATGCTAATACTCCAAACTCTCTGTGCTGTTTATGGTTGAGAGGTTGTCACACAAGCTAGTCTGTCAGCAGAGAGGTTTGACCTGAGACACCCTTGTCACACCCAGGGCAGGGAATTAGCAGCAATTATTGGCACAACAAATGAAAAAACCCTTCATCAATATAATTTTTAATCAACCCACTATGCTATACTAATAATTTTGTAACTTCTCAAAAGAGTCTGTATTTAGAAAGTTTTAAAGCATCTCCTGACTCTCATGGTTGGGAGGCTGTAAACAATCACATGTGGCCAGATGAACCTGATCAGGGAGGCTAGAGGACCTTCAGAGGAGTTTGTAAGGTGAAACACTCTTGTCACGCCCAGGAATTTTTATTAACTGGAGCTGCAAGTTAACTCCTTCTCCGAGAGAAATGGTGATGGGGGAGAGCCCCCTGTAAAGTCAGAGGTGTAGGTGAGAGCATAAAACAGACTTTGGTTTGGGGGGTAGATGCTCGGGAACAAGGGGTTTCCTGAGGCTTGATCATGCCTTTGCCTATGCCAAGACTCCTTCCTCATGACCTTTGTCATGGGCTGAGTTCCTCACACTGGCTCCCGGCAATTGATTCTAGTTAGAAAAGAGTTTATTTCTTTAGGTAGTTGTGTTCTGTTTTCAGGTTTTAAATCAAAGTAAGTTAGAGAGAGTTTATAAATTAAAAGATGACTCTGCAGCAACATTAATCCAGAAACTGTACTGCTTCATAAATAATTTTATCTTATAGAAATTGCTAAATAAAATAGTAACATGTAATAAGTTAATTTACATTCCATTGAGTTACATATTTAGAGTTCAATATGTACAGATTTCTTGAACTGTTTCTTATTTAAGGTATTGTGTTAGATTTTAGGATCTGCTTTTGGAGAAGTTGTTAATATGGTATTATGGCATCTATAGTTAGTAAATAACTCCATTTGCACAATAGCATGGATAGATGGTAGACAATTATCACTCACATTTCTTAACCAATATATCTTTAGCATTTTGTATTTGATAAGATAAATAAGGTGGAGACATGAGAATTTTAAGTTAGAAGATCTATATCAGGTTCTGAATGTGTTTATTCCTTGTTTTGCATGGCTTGCAAAATGTCAAATAAAATGTGTATCATCAGTAAAATTAGAGCAATAGTACCCCAGTAGTCACCAGAGTTTACATATAAAGTCATGAATGTGAAAACACTTTGATGAATGAAAAATTCTGTTCAAATATATCATGGTTTTCAGCTGTGGTATCAGATTGAGCTACATTAACTTTACCAAGGGTATTTATGTAATTTGGAGACAACATGGAGACCATTAGTTGTCATGCATAGTGGATTATTTGCGGGGAAAAATGACCACTACTACTATCTTTCCTGTAACCACATCCCTTGCAATGTGATCAGCTCTTCTAATCAAGAGGTGAAGTCTCTCTCTCCACTTCTTCAATCTAGGCTGGCCTTGTGATTTGCTTTGGCTAATACATATGTGATAAGAAGTTAATAATACACACTACTGGGAAAAAAAGAAGCTCTAATTTGTAGCATTTGTGATTTCTGAAGTGTAAATATTGCCCTACAATCAATTTCAAGGTATCCACATGTCCTCACTGTTTCTGCATCAACTGACATAGTCATATGATTTTTTTTTTCTTTAGCTTGTTAATATGAAAGATTGGGTTTCCCTGGTGGCTCAGTGGTAAAGAACCCATCTGCCAACTCAGGAGATCCAGGTTCAATCCTGGGTCAAGGAAGATCCCCTGGAGAGGGAAATGGCAACCCACTCCAGTATTCTTGCCTGGGAAATCCTATGGACAGGGGAGCCTGCCGGGCTATACTCCACGGGGTTGGACAACAATGAGAGCCTTCAGGAGTCAGTGTAAGTTGGATTCAGCCTGCCAATGCAAATAGAACATGGTAGAGGTGATACCGCTCCACTCTGACTCTGAGCCTACAGAGGTCCTGCCTGCAACAGCTTGGTGTCTTAGAATTCGGCTCATATGTCATGTGAATAAGCCTGGGAAAACTTCCTAGAGGAGAAGAGACAGCTGACCCTACATTTTCCGAAGTTCTGCTTAACACCATTTCACTTTTATGAAAGACTCATATTAGTACCTGTTTTCGCTAACAAAAAGAAATCCCAAGAGGATTCCAGCTTTTACTAGATAAAGTGAAAATAGCATTTAGTGTTTGTTCTGCAGTGAGCAGTTACAGACCCTGGACATCCCAAGCAGTGAGTGTCATGGCCAAACTCCTTCCACAGGAACCACACTCAGCATCTTGGCATCCAGACGTCACAGCTTTGAACTATGTCTGTGAGCATCTGTGCTTTATCTTGATTTGTTTTGTGCATCCTTTAGAAAGAAGCCCTGGCTTCTTCACTTTATGCCATCTCTGCTGACAAAGGTTTCCTGGGAAACCCCTACTTTCAGATAGCCGGGGAGACCTGTAATCCCATTGCCCCAACCAATAGCTAGCTCACCAGTCTCTAGAGCAGAAACATCTCACTACTTGACAGCAGACTGCAGATTTATGAGGGAGCTCAGATAAGAACAGAACCACTGACCTGAATAGAACCACAGAATCAAATACTATGAACCCACAGAACACAATTCCAAATAAATACCTGTTATCCTAACCCATTAAATTTTGGTTTGATTTATTGGTTGACCCACACTACAGCAATGGGGGTAAGCTTCTTACACTCTTTGATTGCTGAGATAATCTAAAGTGTATATGTATGTGAGCTGAGAATGAATGTTGAGTATTGTACTGACATACACACTTAAACCAGAAGTCCATCTTGACCTATAACATATGGCTTCTAAGGTATTTGCTATTACTCACTTCTGTTGACTGCTTTGCTATAAAATATAAATAACTATAAAACACTAAAGATCAAATAAAATACACTAGCCAAGGTGTCACTTAGAAAGCAGCTCTCCTAATTTTCTGTATCTTCTTTCCAGCTGTAAGAGTTGACCACTGGACATGAGAACCACTCTGCTTAAATAGTCATAAAGAACTTTTAAAAAATAAATAACTGAAAATGAACGCTGTGACCAAACTAAGCATATGTCTCCATAGGGTTTTCCAAAATCAAAAGTGCTTTAAAAAGAAAATATTCACTTCATCTCTGTAGAGTACAAATTTAAAAATGGATAAAAATCAAATTTTGCTTTTAATTACTGGGAGTACATGATTTAAAAAAAATGCTTAGAAAGATTTTAAATTGTGTTGGCAAGTCAATTTCAGAGATTCAAAGTTTGGGGGACTTTGGTTCCAAAAGAGACAAAAAAAAAAGATGACTTGATATGGAACTTTAATTTCCATTGACTTGGTTCTCATCTTTAAGATAGAGACCTTCTGAAAGAAGTCTTTCTTTGAAAATTACTAGGATATTTTCTTTCACTTTCCTTTCCTTTCCCTTTCTTTCCTGTACACCAGAAATGTTAAATGATATTGCCACTTAAAAAAAACTGGTTCAATAAGAGTAATCAAAGTGGATGTTTTTACCTTGTTCCAAAACTTAGGAGGAAAGTCACCAGCAGGTATAATGGAAGCTAGCTATAGGTTTTTGTAGATGATTTTTTTTCAAATCAATGAAGTTCCCTCTATTCCTATTTTTATTAATGTTTTTATTATGAATGGGTATTGAATTTTGTCAAATGCCTGAATCAGTTGATATGACCAGAAGATTGTTTTCCTTTAGTTTCTTAATATGGTAGATTAAACTGATTGCCTCTCAAATATTGAACCAGACTTGCATCCCTGGAAGAAACTTCAGTTGGTTACAGTATGTAGTTGGTTTTATGTATTGCTGAATTCTATTTGTTAATATTTCAAGGATTTTTAAATGTAATTCATGAGGTATATTCATCTGTAGCTTGCTTATTTTGTTTTGGAACTATTTTTGTCTGGTTTTGATAACATCATAATACAAGCTTCATAAAGTGATTTGGGAAATGTTTCTTCTATTTTTGAGAAGAGATTGTGTAGAAGTGATGTTAATTCTTCTTCAAATAGCTGGTAGAATTGTCCAGGGAAACCATCTGGGCCTGGAGATTGTTACTTTTTTAATTAAGATAGTAATTTCTGTTATAGTTATAAGGATATGCAAATTATGCATTTCTTATGGGGTGAACCATGTTAGATGTATGTTTTAGGGAATTGGTTCATTCATCAAAGAAGATATACAGATGGAAAATAAGCACGTCAAAGATGTTCAACATCATTAGCCATGAATAAAATGCAAATTAAAAACACAATGAGATATCACTTCACACCTAGCAGAATGATTAAACTGTTTTTAAAATGACAAAACCAAATCTTAGGATGCAGAGAAACTGGCTCACTTATATCTTGCTGATAGGAACATAAAATAGTACAGTCACTCTGAAAAACAATTTGTCAGATTCTTAGAAAACTAAACATGCAACTACCTTATGATACAACAATTGCATTCCTGAGTATTNTTTTAAAACCAAATCTTAGGATGCAGAGAAACTGGCTCACTTATATCTTGCTGATAGGAACATAAAATAGTACAGTCACTCTGAAAAACAATTTGTCAGATTCTTAGAAAACTAAACATGCAACTACCTTATGATACAACAATTGCATTCCTGAGTATTCCCAAGGTATAGTCACACAAGATCCTGAACACAAATATCTACAGCAGCTTTATTAATAATAATCAAAAACTGGAAACGTCTCAGAAATCCTTCCTCAAGTGAGTGGTTAAACAAACTGGTACAACCATACTACAGAATACTTCTTAGCAACCTAAATTAGCTACAGGTACATGAAATGACCTGGATGAATCTCGAGAGAATTATGAGGAATGAAAAAAAGATAATCCCAAAAGATGACATACTGTATGATCCCATTCATAAAGCATACTTGAAATGACAAAATTATAGGAACGGGGACTATGTTAGGGTCATCAGAATTAAGAAAGGGATGGGAGCAGGAAGGAACTTGGTGTGGGTATGACAGGGCAACATGAGGGATCCTTGTGGTGATAATGTTTTGTGTCTTGACTGTATCAATGCCAGTATCCTGATTTTGATTCTGTACTATAGTTATGCACAGCTACCATTGGATAAGGTTACACTGTGTCTGTATTATTTCTTACCAGCTGTGTATAAATCTACTATTATATTAAAATAGAAAGTGTTTTTTAAAACAGTAAAACAACTGATTCAAACCAGCTTATTTATACACATCCAACAAATTGTTAGCTACTCTGATGGAACCACATGAAATGAATAGTCCAATAAAGGCAGGATCTTGGCATTGAATAAACTATCTGAATTGCATTGCTTATAATTACTTAATTATTCATTCATACAAAGCTGCATTAATTGAATGACAACTGAGTAATAACTATAAGCAGTGCATTATAATAAAATATGCAATAATATTATGACTTGTATTAGTGATACTAGATATTATCATTTATAACACCAGGTAAGTTTGTCTGGACACAGGGAACTTAGGATATGCAAGAAGAACAGTATTGTCATTTAATGAATGATGTGATCCAGCCAACACACTTCAATATGGCTTCCTATGTACCAGAGAAGCTCACATACTAGGCAGCAGTGGTTCCCAGAAACATTTTTAATGAGATATGGTGAATATAAGTGAGATGATCAGTCAAAGACATCTAGAAACAACCAGAGTGATATTTAAATGTATTCTTAGTACCATTTTTGAGTACCTACTATGTGCCTTCACTATCCGCGAGGTGGTACAGGGCAGGGGAGCCTGACATACTTCATACAGTCCATGGGATCGCAGTCAGACACGATTTAGAGACTGAACAACAACAACATACAAACTGTCTTCACATATTCAATATTACATCAACTCTTTGTTTCATGTTACAGATAAGAGAACTTAATGTGTTGAGAACTAAGTGTCCTTAATTAAGTGTCCTCCACCTAAGTGCAGACACATTTATAGATCCAAGAGTCTAACTGAATCTCTTTCAGCAGCTTTCTTCCACTTAAGAATTTTTGAGGGGATCCTAATGAAAATAAACATATAGAGAGAGACTAATTTTCAAGCTAGAAAACAAATGGAGCCAAGCAACAATACATGCTTGGCAAATAATACAGAAAAGCTTTCTCCACTACAGAAACCTATGACTCTCATGTAGTTATTTATATATCTTAAATGAATATACTCCCCTATTCCATTTGTTCACCATTAAGAAAGCACTGAAGCAGAGGAAAAAATTAGACTGACATTGATAGCTGCCTGCAGAACAGGTTTTATGGAAAATTATGTCTTTTCTTTTTGAAGACAGCATCTGGGAATTATGAGAGATTGATAACGTTGATGGCTAAAAGGGGGTTAATATTTCTTGGAGTTCTCTCTAAAAGCAATTTATTTTGTTCTTCTGTCATCATGTTTCATTAAGTGGTTCAATAATGATTCAACAAGCATGGCATTAATACCACCAGTTGTTCCTCAAACTAGATCTATATGTTCAAAATAACCATAAGATGGTTATATGTTCAAAATAATCATAAGATGGTGAAGCCAAGCAAAGAGTCCTCCCCTCTAAGGGATCAGCCTGCTTCACTACTGGGTTAACATGACAAAAATATTGACAGAGAATAGCTGCAAAGGCTTGGGAAATGTGCTTGCGTGGTTACCGGCAGGCTATGTCTATGCTGTGTTACCAAAATCTGAATAAAAGTTGAAAATTTTGAGGAATATTCTGATATTGTCTATACAGTATCAACATCTCAAAATTCGGAAAAAAAGTTTACTGCTTATATTATCAGTCCAGCTTAATTTGGTGATCCATATTCATATAAGGGAAGGGCAGTGTTTGGTTGCCCAGAACCCCTTAAACACCATTTTATCACTGATATACACAGAATTCCTTCAGGAGGATTAGCAGTTAAACAGCAGTCAGTAACGAAAGGCAGCAATTTATCACTGTATAGGGATCAACACGTGACAGAGAAGCAGTACAGTCTTTTTCTCTCAGGTGGAAAACCTACTTACAAAGTAAACATAAAACTGTTTTAGCCAGTAGTAGCCTTAGTTCTGAACTCCACACCTTTACCACAGAGGTTCTACTCTGAGATGCCAGCTGAAGTAAAACGATTAGGACAACAGAATTTGAAGATACTGTGAGAAATAGAAGGTGTTAGGCAGTTCCTTCCTCTGGGTGAATTTTTTTCTTTTTTTTGGTAAGTCATCTTACAGATTTTGGAACTGCTGCTGCTGCGGCTGCTAAGTTGCTTCAGTCATGTCCGACCCTGTGCGACCCCAGAGATGGCAGCCCACCAGGCTCCACCATCCCTGGGATTCTCCAGGCAAGAGCACTGGAGTGGGTTGCCATTTCCTTCTCCAGTGCATGAAAGTGAAAAGTAAAAGAAGTCGCTCAGTCGTGTCCGACTCTTTGCAACCCGATGGACTGCAGCCTACCAGGCTCCTCCGTCCATGGGATTTTCCAGGCAAGAGTACTGGAGTGGGGTGCCATTGCCTTCTCCAGGAACAGCTTTATTGATTCTAAATAGATGTCAGTGAATTACAGCTGAATTGGTCCAACAAAAGAATGGTTGGGTGTAGCCAAGAACCAAGAAATGTCTGCTTTTACCAATCATATACCTCTCTTCTTCAACAAACCAGTCAGTCTTAAAGGAAATCAACCCTGAATACACTTTGGAAGAAATGATGCTGAAGCTGAAGCTCCAATAATTTGGCCACCTGATGCAAAGAGCTGACTCAATTGAAAAGACCCTGATGCTGGGAAAGATTGAGGGCAGGAGGAGAACAACAGAGGATGAGATGGTTGGATGGCATCACTGACTCAATGGACATGAGTTTGAGCAAATTCCAGGAGATAGTGAAGGACAGGGAAGCCTGGTGTGCTGCAGCCCCTGGGATCACAAAGAGTCAGGAACATTTGGTGACTGAACAACAGCTCTCTTCTTAAAGATAGAATGATAGACACAAAATATTTTAAGGGTTAAGTATTCTTACAAGATAAATATCTGGATTTCCATTGATATTTTTATAAAATCCAAACTCTTTCCCATGACTCAGGGGCCCTACAGGCCTCTGCCCAACTCTGAAGCCTCATTTTCAAAGTCCGCCACTCTGCCCCACCATCCACTTACTGCCGCAGAGAAGCCTTCTTAGAATCTCGGAATTCTGACTTGTATAATTAAAATCTCCAATATAACTTTATCTTCCACTTTGGTAATGTTAGCATATTTATTTAATGTTCATTTCTGCTAAATGGTAACTTCTGTAAGGACAGAAATGCTATTTTAATTACCACTGTGTCTTTAGCAACTAGCACAGAGATTGGCACTTTAGAACCTCTTTGTAAATAAATATTAAAACTGAATAAATGAAAGAATCTGTGAAGAAGTGAGGTCCTGCTTTATTTTGAAAGCAAGCAAAAATGAAGGATGACAAACCATCCTGGTTTGCCTAATATTGAAGGGGATTTAAGAATGTGGATTTTTCAGCTTTAAAATTGGAATAGTTTCAGGTAACCTGGGGTGGGTTGCTCACCATAGACATAACTGTTGCTCAGTGAGTGTACAAACGTTAAACAGGCAGTCAGAGTTTTGTAGACACATTGTTGTAGATTTTCTTGGTTGCTTGCCCATATAAAACAAAGCTAACCAACCAGACAACCAAAAAGTCTGTGTTTTCCTTCAACAACAGATATTCTGAGGCCTTATTTTTCCAAGTAATTGCATATCAAGCAACTATACTTTCTGAATCTCAGCTGAAAAACAATAGCAGTAAATATTTGTGACTGTTTCCTAGTTGATTGATCTCTGTGCTCTGATTCTGTGAAAATCTAGGGCCAGACACACATTCTTATTTTGTCTCCACACTCAAGTAGCTCCTAAAACAATGGAAACTCCAGAAGTCATCTACTAACAAATGGGTTAAATAGATAATAACTTTTGATCCCAGAAAGATAAGCTATGTAGATTGATAATGTAAAATTATTTCTTAAAACCATTTATTTGCAAAAAGAAGGCAAAGAATGGTAATCTTGATTTCAAAGACTATTTCTAACTCTACAAGTTCTCACAAAA
>SJYV01035399.1:21854-42586 GCA_006410875.1 Neotragus pygmaeus | reverse complement strand
ATGTTGAAGCTGAAACTCCAATACTTTGGCCACCTGATGCGAAGAGCTCACTCATTTGAAAAGACCCTGGTACTGGGAAAGATTGAGGGCAGGAGGAGAAGGGGACGACAGAGGACAAGATGGTTGGATGGCATAATTGACTCGGTGGACATGGGTTTGGGTGGACTCTGGGTGTTGGTGATGGACAGGGAGGCCTGGCGTGCTGCAGTTCATGGGGTTGCAAGGAGTCGGACACGACTGAGCAACTGAACTGAAATGAAGTGGGAGGAGGCCAGGAAGTAGCTCCAGTTTAGGTATATGGGAACAAGACTGGTCAAGATGTTGTTGGAGTTGAAATGAGGGAAAGAAGCTCTTGGGTTGACAACAGGAGACATTAGTAGGGGTGGGACTTGAGGGCATTATGCTAAGTGAAATGAACTAGAAAATAAAAGACAAATACTATTTGATCACATTTATACATGGAATCTAAAAGCCAAACAAATTCATAGAAGAACAGGACAGATTGACAGTTACAAGAGGTGGAGAGTGAGGGATGGGGGGAGACGGGTGCAGGCGGCCAAAAGGTGCAAACTTCCAGTCATAAGACGAGCAACTCCTAGAGGTGTGATGTACAGGATGGTTGCTGTTGTTCAGTTACTCAGTCATGTCCGATTCTTTGCAACCCCTTAGACTGTAGCACACCAGGCTCCTCTGTCCTCCACTATCTCCCGGAGTTCATCCAGTTTCATGTCCATTAAGTTGGTGATGCCATCCAACCATCTCATCCTCTGTTGTCCCCTTCTCCTGCCTTCAATCTTTCCCAGAATCAGNGTAGCACACCAGGCTCCTCTGTCCTCCACTATCTCCCGGAGTTCATTCAGTTTCATGTCCATTAAGTTGGTGATGCCATCCAGCCATCTCATCCTCTGTTGTCCCCTTCTCCTGCCTTCAATCTTTCCCAGAATCAGGGTCTTTTCTAATGAGTCAGTTTCTTCATATCAGGTGACCACTGTATTGGAGCTTCCGCTTCAGCATCAGTCCTTCCAGAGAATATTCAGGCTTGATTTCCTTTAGGATTGACCAGTTTGATCTCCTGCTGTCCAAGGGACTCTCAAGAGTCTTGTCCAGCAAGCAACACAATTTGAAAGCATCATTTCTTCAGTGCCCAGCCTTCTTTATGGTCCAGCTCTNTCCTTCCAGAGAATATTCAGGCTTGATTTCCTTTAGGATTGACCAGTTTGATCTCCTGCTGTCCAAGGGACTCTCAAGAGTCTTGTCCAGCAAGCAACACAATTTGAAAGCATCATTTCTTCAGTGCCCAGCCTTCTTTATGGTCCAGCTCTCAAATCTATACATGACTACTGGAAAAACCACAACTTTGACTAGATTGACCTTTGTTGGGATTTTTTTTTAACAGCATGGAGACTATGATTAATATTGTGTATTTGAAAGTTGTTAAGAGACTAAATCCTTTTCTTGGTAATTTCTTAAAAGATTTTTTTCAATGTGAACCATTTTTGAAGGCTTTATTGAATTTATTACAATATTGATTCTGTTTTATGTTTTGTTTTGTTTTGTCCTCAAAGCACATGGGATCTCAGCTCCCCAACCAAGGATTAAACCTGCACTCCCTGCTTTGGAAGGCAAAGTCTTAACCACTGAACAGCTAGGCAAGTCCCAAGAAATTAAATCTTAAAAGTTCTCATCACAAGAAAAAAATTGTAACTGTGTGTGGTGATGGATGTTAACTAAATTTATGGGAGTAGGTGTTTTGTAATATACACATATATCAAATCATTGTGTTTTATGCCTTAAATTAATGCCATGCTATATGTAAAATTACATCTCAATAAATTTGAAAAAATTAAAGAAAAAAAAATAGCCTGAGTTGCTGAAGAGCTTGGTAGCAGGAGCAATAGAATCCTTACCAACCTACTGTCTTTACCTAGGATCTGTGGATTAAGCTGGCCCACAAAGGTGTGGCCTATGGATTTTCCAGACCATTAGTTACTGCTTCTTTCTCCCTCTGGCTTCTTTTAAAATTGAAGTGTAGCTGGTTTATAATGTCTTGCTGGTTTCAGATGTACAGCAAATTGATCCAATTATATATACAAACATTGTATATATATATATATATTTTTTTTTTACATTCCTTTCCATTATGGATTATTACAAGATATGGAATATAGTTCCCTGTGCTACACAGTATGAATTGTTGCTTATCTATTGTATATAATGTTACTCTGCTAATCCCAGCTCCAAATTTTTCCCTCCCCATCCCCTTCTCTTTTGGTAACCATATGATTCAGCAATCCCACTCCTGGCATTTGCCTGAAGAAAACTCTAATTCACAAAAATATATGCTTCCCAGTTCTGTTCACAAAATACATGGATCACAACACTATTCACAACAGTCAAGACCTGGAAGTAAGCAACCTAGAGATGATCATACTGAGGGAAGTAAGTTGGACAGAGAAAGACAAATACATGATATCACATGTATCTGGGATCTGATACAAATGAACTTGTGTACAAAATGGAAGCAGACTCACAGACATAGAAAACAAACTTATAGTTCCCTTTTGCTTCTGCAAACTTCTTTTTCAGCACTCCTGGTATGAAAACAAAGAGGGCTACAGCCCTATGGTGGCTCAGAGTTGGAGCCAGGATCAGGGTACAAGATTTGAGGAAGGGTCCACTCTCAGGGCCAGCTCTGGGCTGGCATGACCCCGTGGGCAAATGTCCCTTGAGTGGTTCCAGCCCTGCCTGTGTCTGGGTAACAAGGCTTATCCTCTGTTCTACTGCTAAGAAGTACTCTCACCTGAAGATGTAATTTCTTCAATATCCACTGTGTCATAATAATAGAGATGATATTTGGTCCTTGTCTGCTTCGTGGAAAATCTTCTGAGAAGTGGAGTTGTCTGGTACACATTCTGGGACCAGACACCCTGGCTTCTGTCCTGGTTCTGACATTGACTGTCTGGAGAAAGTAAAAGTGTTAGTCACTCAGTCGTGTCCGACTCTTTGCAATCCCATGGACTATATAGCCTGCCACGCTTCTCTGTTCATGGAGTTATCCAGGCGAGAATCCTGGAGTGGATAGCCATTCCCTTCTTCAGGGGATCTTCCCAACCCAGGGACTGAACCCATGTCTCCCACATTAGAGGCAGATTCTTTACCATCTAAACCACCAGGGAAGACCCCAGACCTACTATCTGGAGGTCTAATTACTTGATTGGTCTAATTACCTGAGTCAATTACTTGATCTCTTGGGACCTCAGTTCTTTTCTTGCCATAATTGGAATAAAAATAATAGTAATTTCCTCCTAAGATTGTTTTTCAAGACTAGATTAGTTCATACACCTAAAATACTCACAAGATTGCTTGACCCAATAAATACTCAGTAATATTAGTAAATAGGATTAGTTATTCATAGACAATGTTAAGTGAGGAAAAATACAGCTTGCACCTTGATGTTCACATCTATTTAAATGTTAGATCATTTTACCTTGATTTACAATCACTTTAACGCTTAGTGATCAGTGAGGATTAAACAGGTTTATTGTTATGTTTTTATTTTTATAGCTGCTGCTTAAGTTAATTGCATCAGTAGGTAGGTGTTCATTTTCCAGCAGTTATAAAGGGCTAGCTTCTGCGGCCCATAACGAGTTAGGCAATTACCCTAACTGCATGCAGAATGTCTGGAGAGCATCTTCAGCTAGTGAAGAGCTTGTCTTTATGGCACAATATTAATGGCAATCATCACACCCTTGTCTTCTAATGTAACTGCCAACAAATGAGTGTGTTTTGAGGGCTGGTTGATGGGCACTTTAAATCCAGGTGTTTGAATCTCTTAAAAAAATATTTATTTTGCTGTGCCAGGTCTTAGTCATGGCACGTGGGATCTTCAGTTGGGGTATGTGCGATCTAGTTCCCTGATCAGGCATGGAACCTGGACCCCCTCCATTGGGAGGGTAGAATCTTAGCCACTGAACCACCAGGGAAGTCCTGGGGTGTTTTGAATTTCTTAACAAATAGTTTTTTTCACAAATATATCACAGTAGACATAGATCAGTTTGGAAACACTGGGAAGAACCCCCATTCCCCCATTACACTTTACTGAATGGATGTGCCAATAAATTTTAGCAATTGACTCATTGTGGGGGTTGGGGGGGCTGTTTGGGGGAAACTCTGATGTATAGCATTTGCCAGTTTCTATAGTGTCAATGCTCCTACCATGGGCGATGTTGAACCACCACTGAATGCAGCGTCTGGAGGAAGAGTTTCAAGTCACTGAATGCAGACTTTGGGACAGATGCAAACCATTGGCTCTTGTGGACTGGCACAAGCTGGCGGCGCCAGTGCATCCTTGCCCTCCCCCCACAAAGTCTACACCCTTTGTCACAAAAAGTGCTAGATTAGGAGTTCATTTGGCAGAAGAGAAATTTACTCGTTAGGTCCCTGTATTATCAGCNAATATATAACATACTTATTTTTCTGGGGGGGAAACTCTGATGTATAGCATTTGCCAGTTTCTATAGTGTCAATGCTCCTACCATGGGCGATGTTGAACCACCACTGAATGCAGCGTCTGGAGGAAGAGTTTCAAGTCACTGAATGCAGACTTTGGGACAGATGCAAACCATTGGCTCTTGTGGACTGGCACAAGCTGGCGGCGCCAGTGCATCCTTGCCCTCCCCCCACAAAGTCTACACCCTTTGTCACAAAAAGTGCTAGATTAGGAGTTCATTTGGCAGAAGAGAAATTTACTCGTTAGGTCCCTGTATTATCAGCCTGATTTCGGGGCTTCCCAGGTGGAGCTAGTGGTAGAGAGCCCCACTGCCAGTGCAGGAGTCATAAGAGGCATGGGTTTGATCCCTGGGTGGGAAAGATCCCCTGGAGGAGGCCACAGCAACCCACTCCAGTACTCTTGCCTGGAGAATCCCATGGACAGACGATCCTGGTAGGCTATAGTCTTTGAGGTTGTCAAGAGTTGGACACAACTGAAGCGACTTAGCATGCACACACACAATAATGATTTTATCCTTTTCTTACATCTTTTTTGTTTGTTTGTTTATGCACCTCTCTGACCAGGTTACAGACTGCCTGGGAATAGGGATCATGACTCTCATTTGTAATTGGATGTACAAATGAATCTTGTATCACCCTCCCACTTGATCTGTCTGCTTTCCAAGCAGGTACAGATGTGTGGGTAAGAACAAAGACTGTCTTTATCGTGATGCCTGTAAGCACTGTTCCCAGGACATAGCTGGTGTTCATGAATGTTTGTGACTTGAATGATGTGAACTGTCTTTTTAGGAACATTCAGCTGTCCCCAGTGTCACCTTTTCAGAAGCAGAGTGGTAAAGAATCTGTCTGTCAACGTAGGACCTGCAGGAGACGTGGGTTTGAGCTCTGTGTTGGGAAGATACCCTGGAGAAGGAAATGGCAACCCACTCCAGGATTCTTGCCTGGGAAATCCCATAGAGGAGCCTGGCGGGCTGCAGTTCATGGGGTTGCAAAAGAGTTGGGTAGGACTTAGTGACTAAACAACAAAAAACATCTTCAGGAACATCCACACTTACCGCATCTGACTTTGTTCATACCTGTGTGCTTGTCTTGGACTCCTTCTTGGATTTTTGACATTAGTAGAGACTTATTGCCTTCAGAGTCCTAGGATCCAGCATAATGACTAATGCTTCAGGTACATGCCAAAGGTGTTTCCAGAATGAAGCAAACAGAAAGTGCTCAATAAGTACTCATTAATGAGTAAGTAAGGGAGAACCTTTTCCTCAAAGTAGAACATGTCTAATGGGAATATTGACTAATAGGAACATTTCAAAGCTATGGTTTTTCCAGTAGTCATGTATGGATATGAGAGTTGGACTATAAAGAAAGCTGAGAGCCGAAGAATTGATGCTTTTGAACTGTGGTGTTGGAGAAGACTCTTTAGAGTCCCTTGGACTGCAAGGAGATCCAACCAGTTCATCCTAAAGGAAATCAGTCCTGAATATTCATTGGAAGGACTGATGCTGAAGCTGAAACTCCAATACTTTGGCCACCTGATGCAAAGAGCTGACTCATTTGAAAAGACCCTGATGCTGGGAAAGATTGAAGGCAGAAGGGGACAACAAAGGATGAGATGGTTGGATGGCATCACTGGCTCAATGGACATGAGCTTGAGTAAACTCTGGGAGTTGGTGTTGGACAAGGAGGCCTGGCGTGCTGCAGTCCATGGGGTCGCAAAGAGTTGGACACTACTGGGCGACTGAAGTGAACTGAACAATGTATTTGTTGTTGTTGTTCAGTTGCTAAGTTGTGTTAACTCTGCAACCCTATGGACTGCAGCATGCCAGGCTTCCTTGTCCTTCACTATGTCCCGGAGTTTGCTCAAGCTCATGTTCATCGAGTCGATTATGCCATCCAACCAGCTCATCCTCTGTCGTTATATATATACATTCTGCTGTAACTTCTGGAATGTTGATGACAGAAGGGGACAATTTGAAGGATTCTGCTGATGTGCAGAGGATGACTTTGAAAATTGTCTTGTAAAAGTCAGATTTTCCAGGGAAAACATTGGTTTAGGGACTCAGAGTTCAGGATTTGAGATCTGGTCCATCCTATGCATCCTATGAGCCTAGGTGAGTTTCGTCTCACCATTCTGGAATAAAGGATCTGCATGTCCTCCCAGCTAATGGTTCCTGATTAAAGACCTAATGTATGTAGTCCAAGAAATACGATACTGGTGCCCGAGAATTACTCTGGAACCCTAAGAGTTAAATGTCTGCCTACCACTGGATCTCAAAAATGCTGAAGGGATAATATATAACTGTATCGTTGAACAATTCATTTCATAAATCTCAATGAAACATAATGACCTGATGAATATTAATTGCCTTCTCCTTCCTTTCCAGGCATGAGGTGAGGATGGAGGAGGGAAAGAGAGAGGAGAACAGAAGGGATGAATTCTTAAGTGGAGTGATTGAATTACCTCCAAAGGATCTCCAAAGATGGGTATGCAATTACTACTAATTGCAAATAGTGCTACTGATAATGATAACAATCCATCACTTTGCTTGGCTCCCTTCTAAACAAGACTACAGGCATGACCACAGCTTCATCACAATAATGGTCAGTGTTCTGAGGGGCTGTGATCATGAGGTTTGTATGACTCTGTATTCTGAATAGTGGTGTAACAGAATCCCAGGGTTTGCAGAGGTCATCCAGCTGCATCCTTCACCACCACCCACCGCTGGACACAATTTCACCTAACCTAGAGAGTCGGGCATTTTCTCTCCTGACAGTCATGTTATTGAAAGTAACAACAGAAAGTGGAAAAGTGTCAGTCTCTCAGTCATGTCTGACTCTTTGCAACCATGGACTGTAACCTGCCAGGCTCCTCTGTCCATGGAATTCTCCAGACAAGAATACTGGAGTGGGTAGCCATTCCTATCTCCAGAGAATCTCCCCCACCCAGTGATCAAGCTGGAGCCTCCTGCATTGCAGGCAGATTCTTTACCTTAAAGTAAGAATAGCAATAACAACAAAATACCCTTTCTTTAGTATTCTTGTTACAGTTTATCCTTTAACTGGAACCTAGGACCCGAAAAGGTGGACACAGATGGTAGAGAATACAGTTCTAGTTCTGTTTCTTAGGAACTTTGATTTGCCTGCCTTCAAAATAGAGATAATACTAATTATGTCCTTCGCTTTTGTTTTGTTAAGTGGAAATTGTATAGTAAATCCATGGTGTGTCTTTGAGAACACTGCTCTGCGTACAAAAATCAGAGATCATTCTGGGATTTCTTCTGGTATTTGTCAAAAAATCACTTATGATTCTGGGCATTGGGGCACAAATGCCGCTTCCAATGTAAACAGAAATGACCCCATGCAGCCATGGTTATTACTATGTCACCCTCTGTTCCTTTAACCACAAAAAAACACGGCAAGGGTCTGGTATCGTCAAACAGTTGAATCCAGAGATGATATGGGGAAGCCATTCCTCTAGAGATGCTGGCATTGCTCTGTACCCGCCACAGCCCAGCCTGGCACAGAGGCTGTCAGCTCCCCCTCACCACTCACACACAGGTAATCCATCTGTCGCTCCTCCAAAGAAGCTTTGAGCCCCACCTGTGTTACCTGCTCCTAATTCTGCATTGAAAAACCACAGATCAACATACAAGAAAAAAAAAATGTTTTTAATCACTCCTCCCAAAGTAAAAGGAGAAAGGAGATACAAAAAAAAAAAAAAAAAAAAAAAANGTTCTCCTGTTTTCTTCTCTTGGGAGAACTTTAAAGTTGAGTCATTTTTACTTTTCTTGAGTCTGATATTATCTCTTTCTTTTTTTTTGGCTGCACCGCATGGCTTCCAGAGTCTCAGGCCAACCAGGGGTTGCACCTGGGCCATGGCATGGAAAGCACTGAGTCCCAAACACTGGACTGCCAGGGAACTCCCTCTCTGTTTCCATTCCGATGATGCCCCACATGCAAGACATGATATGTTTCCTTTAGTGGAGACCATCTGCCACTGACCGTCATTTCGATCAGTTTGTCCTTGTTGGCTTGGCATTTCTCTTCTTAGAAGAGCTCTGTGTTACCTACCATCTGGGAGATGCCACTCTACTCCTCTGGGATTTGTTTGTAAACTGAGTCTAGGAAACAATCCCTGTGGAGAAGGAGAGGTGAAGTCTGAGAAAAGTACACATATTTTCTTTGGTTTCCCCATTATAAAGTCACAAACTTTTTTCCATGACAAGAAAATTTTACCTAATCCTGAAATGATACGGTTTTTAATTTTTAAAAAATTTTCAATTTTTTGGTCACGTGGGATCATAGTTCGCCTGACCAGGAATCGAACCCAGGCCCTCTGTTATAGAAGCACAGAGTCTTACCCAGTGGGCCTCCAGGGAAGTCCCCTGACATGGCTTTTAAAGCTGGGTGTTACTATAGATCCTTATTAAGACTTAAAAAATTTAAGTAGATCATCTATAATGATTTTTTATCCATATGTAAATTTGTATCTACCATCATCTCCAGCACTATCCCCAAGATTATTATGAATAAACTAGCTCTAATATTAACTAGCTATAACCTTGAAAGAATCATTTAAGCTTTGAGTCCTGCTTTCCTTATTTGTAAAATGGGGATAATAGTACCTGTTCGCAGTGTTTAAAATAGATAATGTAAAACACCTGGCTGAGTTCTTGGACCATATTGACTTGGTCAGTAAATACCATTCTTTAGTAGATTAAACATCCAGTGACCATATAACAAGAAACGGTGACATTCAGTGAGCATCTGGGGTGTACCAAGACCGGGTGAGATTGTATGTGCTGTTTGACGTCTCCCCAGTTACCTGGTATGCAGGTGGGAGCCTCCTGCCTGTACTGTGGGAACCTGTCGGAGACCTTGTGGTGGGCTATGTGTGTCCCTTGCAGCACTTTAGGTCTCTTGCCAGGTTGCGGGGCCTGTGGTTGCAGTGTTGTTCCTTACAGTGTGTAAGGTGAATGTCATTCAGGCTGCCCTGGTTTCTTTGGGCTTGGATTTGTTGATAAAGTCCAGACCAGCCTTTGTATTTGCCACCGTTTAGCTTTGTTCTCTTGACCTGTCGGCTTAACAGGTGGCTTGAGAATGTCATTTCTTCATTGTCTCTCCAGAACAGGCTCCATCATGGGTTTGGACAGTTGCCTTTCAAGTTTCACCTGAGTGCTTCCTTTGAAGCCTAAGAGTCTCATCCACTTCTTTTGATTTTTTTTTAAAAGATCCTTTTGTAATTGATTTAGTTCTTTTTAAATGATGCTTCTAAAATTAGTTGTGGGTCCATTTAATTTCCATTCTCACTTACCTGTTCACTTTGAACTTGTCTATTTTCCTTGTTGGGTAACCTTCAGTTTAAATTGAAAAAATAAAACACAAGCACCTTTTTCTTGGTTCCAGGTAGCCATGCAGAGCTGTGGCTTCTAGTGTTCTAGTACCTGGTCTTCTAGCTCCTTAGAAGACCTGGCCTGGAGTCTCAGTCTTTCTACTCACTAATTGTGTGTTTTGGGAAAGTTTTCCCTCCTTCAGTTCTCTCATTTGAGAAATGGGCATGATAATAGTACCTAACTTAATAGTATTGCTTTTAAGAAGTATTTTCTAAACCTTCCTAGGTCAGTGTTAATGTTTATATTCTCCCACCTCCCTTAGTATATTCAGGTCCTTATCATATAACCCCTTCCCTGTACCCATTCTGTTGTGAAGCCTTTTTTGCAAGTCTAGGAGAAGCTATGATGTCAGAATTCTTCCTTGCTTCCCTGAGGTCCAGAGTGGCCTATTGGTTTGTAGCTTATGCTTTAAATGTTTCATTGAGCATTATACATCCTGGCATCTAAATGTCCATTATACATCCTGGCATTTAAAGCTACTTTGAAATCCTAAAGTGTCAGAGCTGGAAAAGAACTCATGAATAGCCAGATTCAGTTCCCTTGTTTTACAGATAGGGCAGCAAAGCCTAAAAGGGGGAAAGAATTTGTTCAAGACTCCACCAGATCTGGGATTTCAGCTCACAGGTGCATGATGCCAAGATCAGTGCCCCTTATAGAATCTAATCCACTTTCTGTCTCCTTTGTGACTGAGTGAGTAAGTTACGTTGGCTAAAGTGTGACATTGCTGTTGGCAGAGGCTGACCCTATCTAAGTCATAGGTCAAGAGAATGGAATCTTTGTGGTTCCTCTGTGTCGGGGGCTGGGGGGAGCTTATACATGTATTTCATGTGGTCTTACTCTGTTTATCTCTGCTTGTCTTCCCTACATGGCTGCTTCATCATCAGAACTCCAAGCTCTCTGGACTGACTGCTGTGGTTCCGGACATCCCAGGTTTCCGCAAGATCCTCCCTCGCTCAGATTACATCATCATCCCCAAGAGCAGCCTGCAGGAGGAGCGGAGCTGCCCTCAGCTAGAGCTGTGTGTGGCCCAGAGCCAGATGTCCCCCAAAGGACCGTCTCTTGTGTCCAGCACTGCCCTGGAGACAGTGCCCGGCCATGCAGGCATGGCAGAACAGTGCCTGGCTGTGGAGGCCTTAGCTGAGGATGTGGGAGCCCTTGCCCAGCCTGGTGCTGTACAGGAGATCGCCACCTCAGAGATCCTTGGCCAGGATGTGCTCTTAAATGAGGCTTCCCTGGAGGTAGGGGAGAGCCACCAACCTTATCAGACAAGCCTGGTTATTGAAGAGACCTTAGTGAACGGCTCATCAGACCTCACCACTGGAAGCCTGGCTGTGCCCCACCCCCCGGTGGGGGAGAGTATGTCTGTAGTAACAGTCATGAGGGTAAGTGACAGGTACTGTGACTGTGCTTTACCTGAGAGAGTTAAAAAGGCAGCTAGACCCATGCAGTGTGATTCTGGAGCAGTGGTACTTAGGAATCAGTGTGGCACTTCTGAGTTGGACTGCAGTTCTCTTGAACCTTTTTGCCCCTAGGCTTGGTCCAAAGTCCTCTTCAGTTTCTTAGGCACTTTCACATCTCCTATTGCTCAGTTTAGCCAGTGTTTTCTTCACACGAGATAAGGTACATTAGCAGGAGGGATGGGAATGATATTTGGCTTGTCCAATGCTGTTAGCATTGTTTAGGATTTTATGTTCCTGTATGATTGTTTCAGCAAACATAATAGCATCTTGAAAACTGTTCAGGAGGGATTGTAAATGGTCTTCTTGGGCACAGAGTAAGTAGAAGAAGGAAGTTCTTTTCACAGCCAGGTTGATCGGACTAATAGCCGAGAAAGAGGGGGAGATCTCTTCCCAGTGGCTTTCCAGTCATGCCCAGTTGAGGGGAAAGAGCAGTGATTTCAGTGATTCCACAGCATGGACCCTGGAAGTGAAGAGTTGGGCAGCCGCCACCAGGCTGTCTGTCATCCTGGGTAGGATGGCATCCTCAGAGACGTACTTGTCCTGCTCAATCTAAGAGGACCAGTGTGCAGTGGCCCCTACAGCCTGGACGGGTGAGAGCAGATAGCCCTCCAAAGGATTTCTTGCCAGGCATAAATTTTATTATTTGTTGCCGCAATGCTGTTTATGGTAATGAAGCATGCCATTGGCCTGATTAATAGGTCTAGTCAAGGCTATGGTTTTTCCAATGGTGATGTATGGATGTGAGAATTGGACTGTGAAGAAAGCTGAGTGCCGAAGAATTGATGCTTTTGAACTGTGGNAAAAAAAAAAAAAAAAAAAAGGCAAAAAGAATACAGCTTCCCAAAGCTGATACAATTTGTCTTTAGTTTATCCTTTGTCTCACATTACCCACATCAAGAAGCAACTTTTGAAAAGGAAGTTCTGAATACATCAGTAGAGTCCACCTGATTCTATCAGCAGAGGGAATGTCCTGCTATTTGCCCTGCACACTTATCAGATTGTTTTCTCAGTGGAGTGGAGCTCACCCCTCTATGGGAATTGGGAGCGTCTACAATGACAGAAGAGAACTCCCTCATTGTTAAATGCATCGGCTCATGCTCTCTTGCACCGGACTCCTGCTTTGATCCTGAAATAGGAACGCCTTGCCGTAAGAGCCTGGGGAGGGGGTGGTCCCCCAAAGATGCTTTCTTGCTTTAGAGTTAAATGTCCTGGAGAATCAGGATAAGCTAGCCCTTGTCTTGTTTTGTCTAGACTCAAATAGTTATCCTCACTACCTACTTTACTGACACAGACATCCGAGCAGGAGTGAGTACCTTTAGCTGTATTTCACAGGACAATTCACTTGGATTGATTCTTCCTCATTTTCATTCCCATTTGGCTGTGGTAGCATGAAGGTTGGGGCTTCCCTGGTGGCTCGGTGGTAAAGAACCCACCTGCTAATGCAGGAGATGGGAGTTTGATCCCTGGGTTGGGAAGATCTCTGGAGCAGGAAATGGCAACCCACTCCAGTATTCTTGCCTGGAGAATCCCGTGGACAGAGGAACCTGGTGGGCTATAGTCCATGGGGTCACACAGAGTCAGACATGGCTGAACAACTAACACTCTCACTTCTTTCACAGATGAGGAGACTGAGGCACTCGGAGATGAAGCCTCTTGCTCAAGGTCACACACCCGCAAAGTAGGACAAATGTCAGCTGGTCCATTAGGCACAGAGAGGGTAGCAGGGAGCATGGAGTGATCCATTTAATCAAAAATATTGTTGTTGTTGGTTAGATGCTAAGTCTGACTTTTTGCAACCCCATGGACTGTAGCCTACCAGGATCCTCTGTGCGTGGGATTTCCCAGACAAGAATATTGGAGTGGGTTGTCATTTCCCTCACTAAGTGATCTCCCTGATTCAAGGACTGAACCCATGTTTCCTGCATTGGTAGATGGATTCTTTACCACAGAGCCACTTGGGAAGCCTATTTAATCAAAATATTTTTCCTAAATTTATTTTGAATTAGTTGTTGGAGAAAAGGAATTTTCTATTTAAAAGTGCTGTGCACAGAGGCTGAGAAGGATTTGCCAGAAAAGGTAAATATGCCAAAGGTATGTGGGTTCAGGGAGCTCAGGGAAGCCTGATGTTTGGCTGCTTAGCGGGTGGGAGAGAGCCAAGGGTGCAGACCTGGCCCCTAGGCTCTTATTTGTCATTGATGTCCAGAGGTCATCACCATGGAGATGACCCCACTGACTTTCCCTAGGATGTGCTCTCTTAATAGGTGGTTGCTGTCACCGCCACCCTCCTCTTCCTCATCACCATCCTTTTACCTCACATTGTTGCATTATTTCATAAGCAGTAAATACCCTTCACAAGTATCCCTCCGTGTATTCATCAGGATGTCATGAAACAGGCAGAACTGTAGTGCCGATGAAGAAGAAACGGAACCTCACGAAATCTCAGCGATTTGTTGAAGGTCTTCTGATTCCCTTGAGAACCAGAACTTAAATCCAGGAGTACTGACCTTCTCTGCCTACCCAGGTTCCAACCCCCAACCCTGGGCTCTGGGTTGCCTAGAGCTGTTGGACTTGGGGGCACTGCCGTGAGTCCAGCTCCTCTTGCCCTGTGTAGTGATCCCCGGGGCTCCCTGCCCAGAGGAATTCAGAACACGCTGTGGTTATTTGTGGAGCACTTTGTCTCTGGGAGATGGGGGCTTACACAGCTCAGAAAAAGCAGCACTTGCCCACACAGACTACACTGCCCAGGGCTATTAATATCCAAGCACAATAGCTGAATGACGAGGTGGAGTATGGCTCACTCTGGCCACAGGACTTCTCAGCCATGGAGATGGTATTACTTTACAGCAGGCCTGCTAATACCCTGGCAATATGACTCTTGCCCCATCTTCTGATCCAGGGCAGACAGCAGGACAATGGAGAAGGCCTTGCACAGAGCTGCAATTGCCTGTCCTCATCATCTTTCCTGGGAGATCAAGACAAATGGAGGCTTGAAGTCTCAAAATACTATTTGATTAGTGCCCCTGTGGGATTTTAAAGCATCCCAGGCATTCTGCATTTGTTGGCTTTCTCAGTCTTATAGTTATCTTTGTGCCCAGGGAAAGGATAAACATTTTTAATGCATTTATTCACTCAGAAAACATGTGTTAAGTCTTTACCATGAGCCTAAAGCATCTCTGCTCTGCTGATACAGAGATGAAGAAGGCAGCTTTCTTTCACTCAAGCTCATGGCTTGAGGGAGAAAGAGAGTTTAATCATTGTTAGATCTTGCCCTAATGATTGCGGTAGCAGGGCTAAGCAGAATAAGCAATACCAGCATAAAGGAAGCATTAGTCGGCTCAGGCTAGAAGAGACAGTGGTCAAGGAGATTTTGAAGCAGATAAATAATTGCACGGGGTCTTAGGGGTGAGTAGGCATTCTGTGGGACAAGTCTTGGAAGGATGTTCCATGAAAGGGAAGAAAAAGTGGAAAGCCAGGGAGCTATGCACCAGTGTGGCACCCAAGATAAAGGATCTAAATCCCAGGGAGGGGCAAACGTGGTCAGGTACAAAGATGGACAGGAAAGAGCAGTTTTGTAAATCACTTAATGTACTTCTTGGGTGGCTCAGCAATAAAGAATCTGCCATTCACCAAGGCAGGAGACATAGGTTAGATCCCTGGGTTGAGAAGATTCCCCCAGAGTAGAAAATGGCAACCCACTCCAGTAATCTTGCCTGGGAAATCCCAGGGACGGGGGAGTCTGGTGGGCTACAGTCCTTGGGACTGCAAAACAGTCAGACATAGCTTGGCCACCAAACAGCAACAACAACATCCTGTCTTTGGACCTTAGTTTCCAAAGGTGTTCTGGAAGGCCACTCCAACTCATCTTCACTAGTGATGTTGCCTACTGCACAGCTAACTGTGTACCCATGGCTCAGGCCGAGAGCTTCAAAGCCTTCACAGGTGCCTCTGAAGATTTCCCGCACCCTATGCTGCTTATCCCTGATGGTGCAGTGGTTAAGACTCTGTGCTTCCACTGCAGGTTCAGGTTCAATTCTTGGTCAGAGAACTAAGATCCCATGTGCTGCCTGGGATAAATAAATAAATAAAAGGAATTGTGGTGGATTCTCAAGCAGAGAATACTTTGTGTCCAGAGACCTGGAGCAGAATGCTGGCCAAGTCTGCAGGGATGGAAGGGTGAATTGACAGGGCACTGGAAACCTACCAGTCATGACCGATAATACCGGACCATGCTCATCTGTTTGAGAAGCTCGGAGGCTAGGTGGGACCCTCTAATTGGCACACCAGGCTTGGGGGGGTTCACCCTTGCTCATCTGTAACATTTGGGGACCCACTGACAGACCTACGTGTCATTAGTGCACATTACTCTGGTTCACCTGCTCCAGCAAAGATGCAAATGCCTGAGGGACCCCAAGACTGAACCATGAAATGTGATTAACGAAATCACAGCCCTCACAACTCCCAGGACTAATTATAGAGCAAGGAGTGGCTGGGGCCAGACCCCTTCGATATAAAAAGATTTTATGAAAGGCAAAAAGGGAGGCAACACTAATTCTCACCCTATTATATTGCTTTCAATTATTTGCAGTCATAGGCACTGGTGGTGACCAAATATAGAGCCTGGAATCCAGTGAGGTCACAGGGTGTTCTGGAAACCAGTGATGTAGCCCTGGCATCTGGGGAGCCCATGAGGCAATGTTTCAGCTGCCCCAACATTCCTCACCTCCCATTGTTCCAGGCTCTCTCTCGGCTTCCCCAGCCCCCTGGCCAAAGTCAAGAGCACAGATCCCTAGTGAGAATTCTAAGCTTCATTCCACATCCAGGGCTAGCAAATATCTTTCTTCCATTCCATCTTTTTAAAATTAATTAATTAATTTTTGGCTGCGCGGGGTCTTCGCTGTTAGCACAGGCTTTTTTCTGGTTGTGGCGAGTGAGTGCTTCTCATTGCAACGGCTTCTCTTGTTGCAGAGCATGGGCTCTGGGGTGCTGGCTCAGCCATTGTAGCTCGCAGACTTAGCTGCCCTGAGGCATGTGGAATCTTCCTGGACCTGCATTGACAGGTGGATCCTTAACCACTGGACTGCCAGAGAAGTCACATTCAGGTTTTTTTTCTCTTGCCCTTGGCAGTGAAAGCATAGAGTCCTAACCACTGGACCACCAGGGAATTTGCTCCATTCAATGACTAAGGCATTCACATTCATTTTCTTAACTCAGTTCGATGAGAATGAACGTGAGGACTCCAAAGGCAGTACCGACGAGCTTTTCCTCACCTGGATATCATCTCCCCACCAAGAAGCCCTTGAGCAAAAGCTCTCTCTGTAGCAACAAAGGTCCGTGTATTCCTCCATATCTCCCAGGCTCCCTGGTGTTGGGTTGATGCCTTGGACAACTGGCTTCTGGCTGATGAAATGTGGGCAGTGATACAAGCCACTTGAGACTGACCCTTAGAAACGTCCGACAAATCCTCTCGCTCCCACTTCCATAGAAGATAACTTTTTTTTTTTGCTTTTCTTACTCTTTCTTCTGTGTGTGTCTGGGCTTTAGATGTCACACGTACCAGATGGAGTAGCTACAAGATGGAGAAGCCTCTTGACCCACCAGTTATCAGACTGTGACATAAGTGAGAAATAAATGTTCTTAAGAGTGATAAGCCTCAGATGACAGGCTTGGCTGATGTAGCAGTTAGCACCATTTTTTCTAAACTCTTAAAGCCCAGGCATTAGGCAGAGATGTTCATTTCTCACAAAGAGAAAAAAATCCAGTGCATTAAATAAATCTATCTTGTCCATGATCATATGATTCACGCTTTAGAATAACCCTTGATCTGCGCGTTGAAGGAGAAACGTGTTGGTTGCTGACTCTTTACGACCCCATGGACTGTCGCCTACAAGGCTCCTCGGATCATGGGATTCTCCAGACAAGAACACTGGAGTGAATAGCCATTCCTTTCTCCAGGGGATCTTGCTGACCCAGGGATCAAACCTGGGGGCATATTCTTCTAAGACACCAGGGGACCCCCAGTTATAGTGAATAAGTCCCTGGAGAAGGGCAGACTCTGTGTCACCGACTTGGAGCTGGAGCAGTTTTACTCTCCCAGGAATAGATAGAAGGAGCCTTTCCCGGGACAGACTCCAACAGGCTCCCTTGACCCTGTGTAATCAGGATTGGGGAATGAAGTCACAACAAACTGGGGAGACGATTTATTTTATTTATTTGGCTGCATAGGATCTTAGTCATGGCACATTCAGGACTTCCCTGGTGGCCCAGTGGTTAAGAATCTGCTTGCCAATGCAGGGGATGCTGAGCTGATCCCTGGTTGGGGAACTGAGATTTCTCATGGTATGGGGCACTAATCCCATGCCCTGAAATTATTGAACCTGTGCACTCTGGAGAGACAATTAAAAGCACACACACATACACACACCGTTTCCCATGTGGAATAGTCTCACCATGTGTGTCCATCACTGGAGAGTTATCTGACAGAGGAAATTGATTAGTATGTACAGGAATCTCGGTTGCAGTGGGTCCTAGATTGTTTCCATACTTCTCAGTGGTCCAGGACCTAGTTTGTGAAGGACCTGACTGTCTTTTTAAGCCATGACAGGTGTTTCTTCTAGAAATTCTTCTATTTTTCCTTACCTCCCCCTCCCTTCCTTCCATCTCAACCTCTGGCTCTAGTCTCTGAGCTCAGATCTCTGACATCTCTCCTGGCATATAGTCCTGTGCTCTCAAGGAAAGGGCACCTTCGATATTTTAGAAAACAGGACTCCCGGCTTTCAGACTGGCGTGACACCTGCTTTAAGTAATCAGACAGGCCTGATCTGAGAGGAGCCCAGCTGGGGAAGCTTAAGGGTCTGCTAGACTCAGGCATTGTGTGTTTTTTTTTTTGTTTGTTTGTTTTTTTACCAGCTCAGTCCATTCTAAGTGGCTCTGCAAAGCCGCATCAGGAGCTGCTGAAGCC
Source organism: Neotragus pygmaeus (assembly GCA_006410875.1). Classification (NCBI taxonomy): domain Eukaryota; kingdom Metazoa; phylum Chordata; class Mammalia; order Artiodactyla; family Bovidae; genus Neotragus; species Neotragus pygmaeus. The sequence continues at coordinate 24,266 of SJYV01035399.1, read as the reverse complement.
TGGGGATTGCCCTGAAGGCGATGCACAGAGGAGGCACCACTTCTCTGCCACAGCCCTCATCGTATCACCTCCCCTAAGCATGCAGCCTTTTTACTCACCCCTCCCCTCTCCAGGGCATGGCCATGACCTTCTTTTTTTGCTTCTTTTTATCCTCCAGCTCATCCTACTTGCTGCTCGCAGAACACCCTCCCCAAACACATCAATGCTCATATCACTCTTCTGCTCAGAAGCTTCCCATGATCCCCTATGGCCTGCTAACAAGACCGAAAGCTGGCATTTAAAGGCTCCAAAATCCATACCCCCTCTGCCCTTCCAAGCCCATTCTTCCCTACTGTTCTTCCCAGACTTTTAGACTGCCCATGTCAGCTTCACCCGAAGCCTGCCCACCACCTCCTGAGATGCCACCATGGCCCTCTGGGACCAGGAGACTTCTGTCCACCTTTCAAACTCCCCCCACTGGGCACCTTCAATGCTCCTGGTGGCCCCCATGTATATACGGTCCTTCCCAGTCTCAGACACCACAGCTCTGCGGACCTCCCACCTACGTTCAACCCGTTCTAGCTTGTACAATGGTTATCGCAGGGCTGTTGTTTTCCTCTCCACAGTTAGAGAGTGAGATCTTTGTGAGCAGGGGCTCTCACACGATTCCTGCCGGCTTCCTACGTAGTGCATGTCTTCCCTTTGCCAGGGGGGTTGTTCAGTAAATATACATAGCATTGAGTGGAATACAAGGCAAGTGAATCAGCCTGACCTTAATATTCAACCAGGCTTTTATCCAAAGTGAGAATTAAGAGTCGCCTGGACTTTCTTGAAATGTGACCAGATAAAATTTTCAAGATCAGCCTTTCTTGGAAAAGTAAAGGGGAAGGGAGGGCAAATCACCAGAAAAATAAACAGTGGCCACCTCATTTTTTAGATCTTAGCTGGGGATTTGTCCATCTGTACAAAGCTCAGGCACCACACCTTTTGAAAGCACAGATCGCAGAGCTGATGGGTTCAGAGGTCTCACAGAAAGTGAGCCTCGCCTTTTACCAAATGTTTTCCGCCTCCTTCTGCTAATCGGGAATCTGCGCTAGAAAGCGACACCCGGTGTGTGTCACTGAGTGTCACCTGCTCCCAGGCTTGCTGGTGCCTCCCAGACCCTTTGATCCTCTGCTCCCATTGTCTCCTGTAAGCAATCCTTCCCATTTTGTATTTCCTCTCCCCAGATCACCTGATACTTCCAAGCAACCAGGTGTTTCTTTCAGAAGCCAGAAGTTGATAACCTGGGCTCAAGGATCTCACCCCCACCCTCAGCCCATGTTCCGTGCAGTGGAAGACTCGGGGCAAAGATTCTTTTCACAGAGAGCTGGATGTCCACCCTCCCTTTCACACTCATTCATGAGCAAACTAAAGAGGATACCAGAAATGTTTAGAGCCACGGAAGAACCACTGGTTTGAGTGAATAACTATAGGAGATATTTATTTCAAGACAACATCTTACTCGATGTGTAAATGTTTGGTTAAAAAGAAAACAGAATGAAGTAAGTCAGAGAAAAGCAAATATCGTACATTAACAAACATGTACGGAATCTAGAAAGATGGTACTGAGGAACTTCAGTTTGGTTCAGTTGCTCAGTCGTGTCCGGCTCTTTGTGACCCTGCGGTCTGCAGCACGCCAGGTTCCCTGTCCATCACCAGCTCCCGGAGCGCGCTCAGACTCATGAGCCTACAGCAGGGCAGCAATGGCCACGCCGGCACAGAGAACAGACTCGCGGACTCAGTGGGGGACGGCAGGGGGGACGAACTGAGAGAGCAGCATGGAGACATGTACATTACCATGTGTGAAACAGGGAGCCTGTGGGAATCTCCTGCATGATGCAGGGAGCTCATCCTGTGACAGTCTAGAGGGATGGGATGGGGTGGGAGGCAGGAGGGAGGTTCAGGAGGGAGGGGACATATGTTCACCTATGTCTGATTCATGTTGATGCATAGCAGAAACTAACATAATATTACAAAGCAATTATCCTCCAATTAAAAATAAAGAAATGTATTTATTTATTTATTTTACATTTGAATCAGTTCTAATGAGGTGGATGAAACTGGAGCCTAATATACAGAGTGAAGTAAGCCAGAAAGAAAAACACCAATACAGTATACTAACACATATATATGGAATTTAGAAAGAAGGTAACGATAACCCTGTATGCAAGACAGCAAAAGAGATACAGATGTTTTGAACAGTCTTCTGGACACTGTGGGAGAGGGTGAGGGCGGGATGATATGGGAAAATGGCATTGAAACATGTAAAATATCCAGAAGCGCCAGTCCTTGTTTGATGCATGATACGGGGTGCTTGGGGCTGGTGCACTGGGATGACCCAGAGGCATGGGATGGGGAGGGAGGTGGGAGGGGGGTTCAGGATGGGGAACA
>SJYV01035399.1:0-21771 GCA_006410875.1 Neotragus pygmaeus | reverse complement strand
GGGCTGGTGCACTGGGATGACCCAGAGGCATGGGATGGGGAGGGAGGTGGGAGGGGGGTTCAGGATGGGGGACACATGTACACTCATGGTGGATTCAAGTCAGTGTATGGCAAAACCAAGACAATATTGCAAAGTAAAATTAATTAATTAAAAAATAAATAATTTTCATTCACTTAAAAAATTGAGAAAAGAATCTTTAAAAATAAAATAGCATCTAAGTATAAAAAAAAATAAAAATTTTTTAAAAAGAGTTTAAGACAGACATGCACAGAAGAAAGGCCGTGTGAAGACACAGGGAGATGACTGCCACCTATAAGAAGAGAGACCTCAATAGAAATCAGCCCTCCTGTTTTCCACACCACGAGAAAATAAATTTATGTTGTTTAAGCCAAACACACACACACACACACACACATACACACACAAAACACGGAATACAATGAGTTCTGTTCTTTGTAGATGGCACTTGAGTAATTATCTTCACAGCTTGATTGTAAACTTTTCAGACAAAAACTATGTCTTCTATATCTTTTGGGTCCCACACTATGTCCAGCTCCAAACTGAAAACAGAAACACACATGCCTTGTTGACTTGCTGTCTCTTTAATTGCTCCTAGAGGAGACATGTTCTGGATGATACACCTCACTGATCTTTTCCATTAATTAGAAGAGCCAATTTAAAATAGTTGCTAAATGTTTTGTTAGTCCTCATGGAAGCTGAGTGAAGAAGTAGCGATGACCGTCCTTCTCTCAGTACCCAGTCACTCAGTTGTGTATGACTCTTTTGTAACCCTACAGACTGTAGACAGTTAGGCTCCTCTGTCCATGGAATTTCCCAAGCAAGAATACTGGAGTGGGTTGCCATTCCCTACTCTACGGGATCTTCCTGACCCAGGGATCAAACCCGTGTCTCTTGTGTCTCCTGCATTAGCAGGTAGATTCTTACCACTAACGCCCCTGGGAAGCCCCTGTCATTCACTAGACCTTTTGGAATCAAGCCCAGAGGGTTTGAGTGATTTTTCAGATGTCTCCCAAGAAGTCAAAGATAAAACCCCTCAGTCAGGGAAGAAAAGAGTCACAGGAACAGAGTAAGTCCACTGAATACAGTCAATATGCTAGAGGTTTCTCGAAGGAAACTTCCTCATTGCCTGAACTCATCTTGATTCCAATAGTATCCCCTACGTCTAGAGAGAAACAGGTATAAGAAAATCCCGTAACACTGGAGTATTTTAGGCCATTCGTTTTGCTTAAAGGGACAAACCATAATCACCTCTTCCCAAAATTGGTCCACGAAGCTGTATGGAGGAGGAACAGGAGTGAAGAAGGCTGGGGTTGGCCTTGTCCTTCCGACTTGCACTTGACATTCAGCTGAACCTTTCCTCCTCCAGATTTCCCAGGACACAGAGGGTCTCCCTCCAGCAGAGGCCATGCCTGCCTTCCTTCAAACACACATCCATGGTGAGGAGCTGTGAAGTCATGTCAGCAGACAATATCTTGTTTAGACATCTTGGACAGTGACTGGGGACCTGCTCTGGGTCAATGTCCCTACCCTGAGGCAGACACTGCATTTGCACATGGGTTTCAGGTTTCCTCTAAAACTCCAAGATTCTGGTCAAACTACATGCATGGCCAGAGAGCACATGCAAGTAAATGCATCCACTTGTCTGGATGGCCCTGGTGGTACACCCTGAGAATCAAAGGCAAGAATGCTCCTGCGACTTTAAATTCATGGGCTAATTCTAGTGCTGTTTGTTGTTTAATCACTAAGTCATGTTCAACTCTTTTGCAACCCCATGGACTGTAGCCCTCCAGGGTCCTCTGTCCATGGGATTTCCCAGGCAAGAATACTGGAGAAGTTGCCAATTCCTTCTCCAGGGGGCTCTTCCTGACCCGGGGATATAACCTGCATCTTCTGCATTGCAGGCGGATTCTTTACTGTTGAGCCCTGGCTAATTCTACGCATCTTTGTAATTTGTGTTACAATCTTCTTAGATCACGAGCATTCCCTTTTTAAAACATTGCCAGAGGTTTTTCACACTTGTAGACAGTAAAGCTGACTGGCGGTGCAACAGCAATCCCTCTTTCCCAAGAAGCTAAGAGGGCTTGATTTTCCCCCAATAAATCCAATACGTTTTATAACATGAGATTTTCTCCAAATTTGGAAGAAGCAAAGAATTTGCGGTCAGAAAACCTTAAGGGGGTGGGGGTGGGGAGCAGTTGTTTATGAGATTGTGTGAGTTTGCGTGAATTACTCAACCTCCCCAAGTTTCAGTTTCTTCATTTGAAAAATAAGAACCTGATACCTGCTTCACACGGGTATAAGGATGATGCGGGGTAATGTATGCAATAAGTGCTCTGCAAATGGTTACTAACGATACAAATGCACCTTCCTCTTGTCTTGTTCCCTGAGCTGCTGCCTGGCTGCATCTACTTAACCCACTCTCCAAGATCTAGAATCAGATTTCAGCCGTATGGAATCCTCCCCAGGCAGCAGATGGGCTTACAAGCCTCTTGGTCTCTTCGTGTAATTAACAGCCAAGACGTCAAAAGCTTGCATTGTTTACAGGGAAGATGCTTCTTGCTCTTCTCTTGCTGTTCCCACGCCATACCATCTGAACCCGCCACCTTTTCGTTCGTTCAGTGAGATTCTTTAACTTTGCAGGATCCTCTGTGTACAGACTTCATTCAACTGTCTCATCCCACTCTCAACGGCTACTTCCCTGTGAGTTGAGTTCAAGGCCAGAGTGCCTCTCTGCCCTGTAACTTCCAGGGGAAACGTGAATCAAATCGCCATTCCATTTCCCCCCACAAATGATTACTACATTTGTGTCTTCTGTTGTTGCTGTTGTTCAGTCGCCGAGTCGTGTCTGACTCTGTGACCCCATGGACTGTAGCCCACCATCCCCTCGTCCATGGGATTCTCCAGGCAAGAGTACTGGAGAGGGTTGCCATTCCCTTCTCCAGGGGGTCTTCCCCACCCAGGGATCAGACTCAGATCCCCTGCATTACAGGCGGGTTCCTTATCCTCTGAGCTACCAGGGAAGCCCCATGTTTAACACAGGTTTTCAAGATGCTTTCCAGTGTTTGTTGTCTTCTAATTTCCCCTGAAGCTTGTGGCTTGTACAGTCACACTACGGAGACACCCATACAACCACGCAGACTCCAGCAGGAGCGAAGGCAGAGGGGGTCGGAATGATGGGCTACCGAGAGTGGAGAGAGAGGAACAGAAACCAAAGCAGGGCATTCCTCTGGTCCCCACCTTGCAGGGAATTTCTGTTTCCAGAGCTTTACTTAGGTACAAACAAATCACATTCCCTTGTATTAATATTTGTACAGCACTTTGTTTTTAGAGCACTTTGACTTACAGGATGGTGTTCACCATTCACAAAAATTTCTCTGCACAATAGACAGGGGGTGGGTATACTATTATCTTTATTGAACAGAATGAGGAACTGAGAAAGACAGAGAGCATGTGGTTAGCCAGAGGGTCTCCAGAGAGGCGGTGCGGAAGCACAGGCAGGAGACTTTTCTTCCAGCCTTTTTACCTTCTTGATTTTTGTAAATCTTTGTTAAATTTTGGCTGTGTTGTGCAGCATGTGGAATCTTAGTTCCCAGACCAGGGATCGAACCCATACCCTCTTGCAGTGGAAGGATAGAGCCTTAACCACTGGACCACCAGGGGATTCCTTACCTTCTTGATTTTTGCCATGTAATGTTTCCCCCTATACTACTGCTCTCTCTACACAGACACTTACATACACTATATACACAAAATGTATATTTATTTCGTCTCTATATGTATGTATGTACTCTTGCCTGGAAAATCCCATGGATGGAGAAATCTGGTGGGCTGCAGTCCATGGGGTCGCTAAGAGTCAGACACGACTGACTGACTTCACTTTCATTTTTCACTTTCCACTTTCCTGCATTGGAGAAGGAAATGGCAACCCACTCCAGTATTCTTGCCTGGAGAATCCCAGGGGCGGGGAGCCTGGTGGGCTGCCGTCTATGGGGTCACACAGAGTCGGAAACGACTGAGGCGACTTGGCAGCAGCAGCAGCATGTACACACACATATATATATAGATAGATAAATATCAAGTTGTTTTCATTTAGTTGTTAGTCATGTCTGACTCTTTGAGATACCATGGACTCCACAACTCCATGAACTGTAGCCTGCCAGGCTCCTCTGTCCATGGGATTTCCCAGGCAAGAACACTGGAGTAGGTTGCCATTTCCTCCTCCAGGGGATCCTCCTGACCCAGGGATGGAGCCCACGTGTCCTGCGTCTCTGTCTCCTGGGTTAGCAGGCAGCTTCTTTACCACTGAGCCACTCGGGAAGCCTAAACATATACATACACACACATACCCAAATACATGTACACACACACGAGATTTTCTTTAGAAAACCCTGCTAGGCCAAAAACTGCCTTTGCAATTCCTGCTCTGTTTGGACCATGTTTATCTCTACACATGGCATAGGATAAAAATGATAATAGCTAGCCAGCTTTTCTGAGTGCTTACAAACATGATAGCTAATACCCACAGTCTTCCCACGAGGCAGGCCCCATGGACGCTCTCTGAAGCTAAAACAGCCTGCTTGGAATCATACAATGCATATGCGGAAGAGCAGGAATCCATGGCCAGCTTTCTCTGACTCCAGATGCCACGTGCATGGCCTCTGGAACTTGTCTGACCCAGTGCTCCGATTGCACCTGTCATCCCCCAGGGGCTCACCAGGCTCAGCCTCTTGAGGCTGCTGAATCTTCACCATCACACCCCATCCCCACATTGGACTGTGGGCCTGGAGCCCTCTTTCGCTGACTCCATCTTGCCCTTCCTGAGTTCCAGGTGGCTTTGATCAAGGTATCCAGAGGGCATGAAGTTACATCAGCTCAATTGTCAGCCTTAGCAGGCAGGGTACTAGGGTAGATGAGGGCTTACAGTCACTGCTGACTTCTCTGGGACCAGCATTTGGCCTTTGTATGTCCAAGGGCCCCCTGTCAGCCTAGAAAGTCTCGTGAGACGCCTCTGACACTCGAGGCGGGATGTTAAAAGGGCCTCGGTGCTGGGACCCACGGCTGCTTGGCTTAAGGCAGCCATACCTCCGAGATTACAGGACTCTCTGCAGGGGCGCCTCCAAGGCCCCAGGACATGATGAATGCATCTTTCTGGGGCAGGTTCTTCAGCAACCATCAGGTAAAGTGTCCAATTCCCCTTTAGGAGAAGCGTCGTGCTGAGTAGAAAGTAGCTCAACTGATTCAATGAGAAAAGAACAGTCACTAACACAGGAGAAACAGCAGGCCCATGAAAAGTTCTGGGTACTCTGATTGCCTGGAGCCTGGACCCTGTGAACCCATCCCTGCCTCCCTCCCTCTCCCAGGGAGGAGGAATTGCCCCCACAAAACCTGCTCAAAAGACCCCTGGGCTTCCTGGGACTGACCTTTGTGACCGTTCTTTCAGTCGCCCTAGGAATTTTTGGCTGTCACTGGTGTCGATTCCTAATCCAGCCCACCTTGCCCTGCAGGAATGTCAGGATCGTCCTGACAAGCTGAGGGACATCCGGAGGTCACTCACTCTGCCATCCCTCTGCAGTGCTGCCCAGAGACGGAGGACTGTTCCCCTAAGAAGCAATTCCCACCCCGGGCCAGATGCTGCAAGTCCTGGTGCTCAGGGCCACGTGGGGAAGAGCCCAGCACCTTCTGCTCAGTGTCTCCTGCAGAGACATACACGAGGGTGTGGAGCAGAGGCGGGTAGGAGGGAACCAGCCCGATGGTGCCCACCCCTGCAGCCTCAGCACAGACACTCCGAGGCTGCCTGGGACTCAGTCACCCTCTGCACGCCCCCATAGTACCTGGTGGTGATTTGTGAAATACGTTACTGCTCCAAATGCATCCCACTCGTTTTCTGTAATCACGTGAGAAGTAATTTAAGTAACTTATGCAAATTTATCTGTACTGACCCCCTACTACCTGGTGGGGGCAGAGGGAGGTGTATCTGCCTTTCCAGAGCCTCCAACCAAAAGCGCCTCCTTCATCGGATATTTGGGGGCTCCTGTGTTGGGGCTGGCACTCTGCTCCAGGCTGAGGACAAGACAACTTAACTGTCAAGGCCAAACCGACCTGCACAGGGGGAGGCTGCCAGAGCACCCAGGGCATGTCATCATCCAAGGTCACAGAGACGAGGCAGGAGGCCAGGGTGCCAGGAGCTCATTCACGGCCCTGTTGCTCCATCCAAGCTCTCCTGGAGCAGGCTCCTGGCCACCCCAGGATGGGAGAGGGTGTCAATTCATTCGTCAGGAGATCTGAGCTCAGGTCTTTACTCTTTCAGTCACTTGGGGAATGGTCCAGAAGCCAACACTGTCTACCTAAGATTCCTTTACCTCTGCTTTCTTGAGATCCTCTTTCTCCTGGGTGTGAGTCAACTGGTAGCTGAAGGGAACAGGTGGTGCCTGGCAGGCTAAGGATGCTGGAGATAAAGAACAATAGGAGAGGCTCTGGGAAGGGATGGGTGCGTGCGTGTGTGTGTGTGTGCGTGTGCGTGCATGTGTGTGCGTGCATGCATGTGTGTGTGCGTGTGCATGTGTGTGTGTGGTGCCGGGTGGTAGAGCTGAAATGTGGATGAGGGTGTGTGTGTGTGTGTGTGTGTGTGTATGTGGTGCCTGGTGGTAGAGCTGAGATGTGGATGAGGGTGTGTGTGTGTGTGTGTGTGNTGCTTATTTAACTTACATGCAGAGTACATCATGAGAAATGCTGGGCTGGATGAAGCACAAGCTGGAATCACAATTGCCAGGAGAAATATCAATAACCTCAGATATGCAGATGGCATCACCCTTATGACAGAAAGTGAAGAGAAGCTAAAGAGCCCCTTGATAAAAGTGAAAGAGGAGGGTGGAAAGTTGGCTTAATGTTTAACATTCAGAAAATGAAGATCATGGCATCCGATCCCATCACTTCATGGCAAATAGATGGAGAAACCTGGAAACAGTGGCTGACTTTATTTTAGGGGGCTCCAAAATCACTGCAGATGGTGATTGTAGCCATGAAATTAAAAGACGCTTACTCCTTGGAAGGAAANAAGATCATGGCATCCGATCCCATCACTTCATGGCAAATAGATGGAGAAACCTGGAAACAGTGGCTGACTTTATTTTAGGGGGCTCCAAAATCACTGCAGATGGTGATTGTAGCCATGAAATTAAAAGACGCTTACTCCTTGGAAGGAAAGTTATGACCAACCTAGATTGCATATTCAAAGGCAGAGACATTACTTTGCCAACAATGGTCCATCTAGTCAAGGCTGTGGTTTTTCCAGTAGTCATGTATGGATGTGAGAATTGGCCTGTGAAGAAGGTTGAGTGCCAAAGAATTGATGCTTTTGAACTGTGGTGTTGGAGAAGACTCTTGAGAGACCCTTGGACTGCAAGGAAATCCAACCAATCCATCCTAAAGGATATTATGAGTCCTGGGTGTTCATTGGAAGGACTGATCTTGAAGCTGAAACTCCAATCCTTTGACCACCTGATGTGAAGAACTGAATCATTTGAAAAGACCCTGATGCTGGGATAGATTGAAGGCAGGAGGAGAAGGGACGACAGAGGATGAGACGGCTGGATGGCATCATGGATTCGATGGACATGGGTTTGGGTAGACTCCGGGAATTACTGATGGACAGGGAGGCCTGGCTTGCTGCAGTCCATGGTGTCACAAAGAGTCAGACACGACTGAATGTCGTAAATGCAGAGATCTCTGTGAGTGTATGTGTGTATCTGTGTCTGTAGTCAGGAATTATCTCTTTTCTTCTCTCATTAATGCAAACTGGAAAAGTAAGAGAAGACTGAGAAAGAACATCCATTCCCTGGAGCTTAAGAGAAATCTCAACAGTCTGATGAGGTTGTCAGTTGCCTTCCTCTATAGGTTAAGGATCTAATGTTAAAGCTGCAACTTCAGAGTTCAACGGATCGAAGGCAAGCTCTTCTCCATGACTTCAGAATAGACAGGGAAATACCCACTTGTACACCGAAATTAAAAATCTCTCATTTCTCTGTAGACACTCCATAATGCTGGGAAAGGTAAATTTTTATTGTAGCCCATCTTCTAAGAAACTTATTCTGGCAAAAAACAAATAATATGTTATATTTTTAGAGCACTTTAGCGTTCTCAAGGCATGTCTCCCTCCGATGACTCATTCATCTTCACAACGGAGCTCACAGGCCTGTTGCTCAGCAGTGTGAGAGGCAGAGCGACTTTCCAAGGTTTTACCACAAGGGGGTAGGATGGAGACCCCAAAGCTGGGTTGCTCCCTTGTGGCTGAGAAGAGATGGGAAGACCTTGGACCTTGGACAGAAGACTGGCCTGGGTGAAGTGGGTTAAGCCCTGGCTTGGTCAGTGTCAAGTTTTAGAATCTGTGTTGACCTGATTAGCTTTCAGTTGTTAAGTTTTTCAAAAGTAACAATAGCTCTTGAACTCATAGGTTTTCTGAAAAATCAAAGAATGTAACTGGAAATGATCTGAGATTTACAGAGTACCATTTCTGTGTGAGATGAGGAGGCCACCATTACTGCTGTATTAAGCGTCTTCTCCAGCACCACAGTTCAAAAGCATCAATTCTTTGGTGCTCAGCCTTCTTTCTGGTCTCTCACATCCGTACACGACTACTGGAGAAACCATAGCTTTGAGAATACAGACCACAGGAGCACTGTGTAGTTAACTTTCTACAATGGTCCTACAGCTGGATTTTATTTATTTGCTGGTCTGCCCAATGGCAGCGGAGACTTCATTCTAGGCAGTTTAGATGTTCTGTGTCTCACTTCTCCTGAACATCTCAGTTCAAGGAAGCTGATGCACTTCCAAGGCCCAGCCGTGAAGGGACGCTTGATGCTGGACTGACTCCATTATAGTCCCCGCCGTCTCCTCTGGCCCTTCTCCATCACTCTCCTTCCTTTCTGACCTACGGCAGGACTTCCCTGTTTCACCCATTTTATAGGTGTGTGGCTCATCCTGGTATCTGCTGGCATGTTCTCTTCATCTCCACCACTCAGCATTTGAGATCAGTTGGTTCCAACCATCGGAGACATTCCACGGCCTACTGAGGGTGTGAGGAACGTCCAGTAGTTCTTCTACCCAACCCTGCGGACCTCAGAGTCTGAAGCTGGCTGAAGCTGTCTTGATCCAGAAAGACCACGAAGGCCTTTGTAGTTGACAGATTTTATGCCAGGAAGAGCATGCAACCATATTTACCATCCACCAGACACAGACACCTTTGCCTTGGTATCTCTCAGATCCACCTGACTTTCTACAGCCCACATCCTCTCCAACCTCTCATGTCATTAGCCTGGCGAGAACAAAGCACAGGGTCCCTTTCACAAGATCCTCTTGTATAATACCCAACATTCCCCTCTTTGTTGCTGTTCAATTGCTAAGTCATATCCTGTTCTTTGCGACTCCATGGATTGCAGCACACCAGGCTTCTTTGTCCTTCACTATCTTCCAGAGTTTGCTCAAACTCATGTCCACTGAGTTGACGATTCCATCCAACCACCTCATCCTCGTTTACCCTCTCTGCTTCCTGCCCTCAATCTTTCCCATGGATCTTTTCCAATGAGTTGACTCTTTGCATCAGATGACCAAAGGATTGGAGCTTCAGCTTCAGCATCAGTTCTTCCCATGAACATTCATGATTGATTTCCTTTAGGGTTGACTGGTTTGATCTCCTTGCAGTCCAAGGGACTCTCAAGAGTCTTCTCTAGCACCAAAAGCATCACATTTTTGGCACTCAGTCTAATTTATAGTTCATCTCTCACATCCCTACATGACTACTGGGACAACCGTAGCTTTGACTATATGGACCTTTGTCAGCAAAGTGACAAAGTGACTTTTTAAATATGCTGTCTTCTCCCACCTCAAATAGTCTTTATGGCTAGAAGGGAGGCCACTTCTCTAACAGATTATAGATTCTTCTGCTTATTTTATATATATGTTGTAATTAGACCTCAATTTCTGAAGTACATATTAGAAGAAAGATGCCTTCTCCTGCTTAGCATTCTGGTTCTACTGTGCTCATCTTCTCCTGGGATGATGTAGCCCTCAGGTGTGCAGCTGCCAAACTGGGGAGGGCCATAGGATGTTGGGCGGGGGGCTTCCCTTATAGCTCGGTAAGTAAAGAATCCACCTGTAATACAGGAGACCCCAGTTCAATTCCTGGGTCAGGAAGATTCGCTAGAGAAGGGATAGGCTACCCACTCCCAATATTCTTGGGCTTCCCTTGTGGCTCAGCTGGTAAAGAATCAGCCTGCAATGCAAGAGACCCCGGTTTGATCCCTGGGTTGGGAATATCCCCTGGAGAAGGGAAAGGCTACCCACTCCAATATTCTGGCCTGGAGAATTCCATGGACTGTATAATCCATAGGGTCACGAAGAGTCAGACACGACCGAGCCACTTTCACTTTCATAGGATGTGTGGAAGGCAGAAGGATGCCTACTTTCTACTACCTAGATCCTGTGAATATGTTATCTTATATGACAGAGGAGAATTGCATTCACTATGAGTTTAGTTGCTAATAAGCTAAATTTTGAAGAGAGGGACTGACTATTTGGGGTTATTAGGATGAACCCAATATAATCAATGTCATTAAATGTGGAAGAAGAAGGCAGCAGAGAGATGCAGCATTACCGGCTTTGAAGTTGTAGGAAGAGATTGGCTGTTATTCAGTCGCTAAGGCATGTCCGACTCTACGGCCCCCTGGACTGCAGCATGCCAGGATCCCCTGTCCTTCACTGTCTCCCAGAGTTTTCTCAGATTCATGTCCATTGAGTTGGAGTAAGGGGTTAGAAGTTAAGGAAAGTCTCTGGAAGTTGGATGATGTAAGGAAATGGACTCCCCCTCACCTGCCACCTAATCTAGAAAAGGAATAGAAAAGGAATGTAGCCTTGTTGAGACCGTGAATTTAGCCCAGTGACTTTTTTTTTTTTTTTTTGATACTTCTGGCCTATAGAACTGCAAGATAATAAATTTGTGTTTTATAAACTGCCAAGTCATGGTAATTATACCATCAATAGAACACTAATGCAGATGAATAATAATATGGGAAGGGGAGCTGATCCAGAGATGATATATAAAAAATTATCCTGTTATTTTGAGTTTCAGTTATTTCCAAGGAGGCCCTCACCTCTCGACCAGGGATGGAGAAAGTAGCATGAATGAGGCATCAGGAGAGGGAGGGAGGGAACACTATGTTCCTCTTCAGTGTGCTAAAGAGTGGGGGAGGAAATGTTATCTATTAGAAGTGGTCTAAATGTGATAAACAGAATGATGTCAGCAAGACACAGTTTGAAAAGTAAGCTATAGTTCCATTTATTCAGTATGGCAGCATAAACGTTGCAAAATTTTAATCAAGATAGAGGGCAAAACCAGAGAAACTGTAAGCACTTAATCATGATTTCCTGTGGAGGACGCACCCACCATCTCTGAATAGCTGCTGCCCCCTGAAGCATTTCACGCCTGCTGTTCTCTTGTGTTATCCTAGGTTTCTCAGCTCCAGAAGGGAACTTTTATTGGACTCAGCCCCAGACAATCCAGTGATCAAAATGTATCCTCCTCAGCCCCTTTGTAATTGTCAGCCTATAGCTCATCTTCATTGTTACAATTGTCTGCTATTGTATAACAATCTTAATGTGTGGCAATTCAGATGGAGCTAGAGTTTGTCATACTGAGTGAAGTAGGTCAGACAAAGAAAGACAAATATCATATGGTATCAGTTATATATGGGATATTTTTTTAAATGATACAAATGAACTTATTTACAAAATGGAAACAGACTCACAGACTTAGAAAACAAACTTTTGCTTATCAAAGGGAAAAGGTATGTGGGAAGGCTAAATTAGGAGTTTGGGCTTATTGTATACACACAACTATATATAAAAAGATAACAAAGATCTACTGTATAGCACAGGGATCTCTACTCAGACATATATATATCCCAGATGGCATAGTAAAGCAAAGTTATACGTATATGTATATATATACACACTCTCTCTATAAATATATATACTCACTTTGCTATACATATAACTTTGTTGTACACCTGAAAATAACACATTATAAGTCAACTATAACATAAAATAAAATTTTTTGAAAAGAAAGTTTTATTGAATAATGGTTATTTTGAATATAATCTATAGTTCATTTTTAATGTATGGCTTTAAGAAAATCATATTTGATTGTTGGAGCATGTTAGCAATTTGAAACATTAGTGACAATAAAAAGAAAGAATGAGTTAAAAACCAGCCACCGCAACTCTGGCTTGAAATAACCAGTGTGTTTTGCTCCCAGTGTCCTGGCTCAGGAAGGGGATGGACTCAGCTGAGTGACTGTCTCCAACCTACAGCAGGTGGCTGGAATCTGGGGTTGGAGAATGAGCGTCCAGAGGCCCTCTTCTCCCCGGTGCTAGGGCTGGTTCATCCTGGTTCTGTTAGACCTCAGCTGGGCCTTTCTCCAGTGCTTGCCCATGGCGTCTCTATTTGGCTTGGACTTCTCAGGCCACAGAGGCTGGATTTGCATAGTTTGTTGTTATTGTTATTCAGTTGCTAAGTCATGTCCGACTCTTTGTAACCCAGTAGACTGTAGCACACCCGGCGTCTCTGTCCTTCACTATCCCCCAGATGTTGCTCAGACTCATGTCCATTGAGTCACTGATGCTATCTAACCATCTTATCCTCTGCTGCCTCCTTCTCCTGTTGCCTTCAATCTTTCTCAGCATCATGATCTTTTTCAGTGAGTTGGCTCTTTGCATCAGGTAGCCAAAAGGTTGGAGCTTCAGCATCCATCTTTCCAATGAATATTCAAGGTTGGTTTTCTTTAGGATTGACTGGTTTGATCTCCTTGCAGTCCAAGGGACTCTCAAGATTCTTCCCTAGCACCCCAGGTTGCAAAGAAAACACCTTAAGATAAGTGCTCCAAGAGCTTATGCAGAAGCTGTGGGTCTTCTTAACACCTAACCTTAGAAGTCCCAGAACATCATTTCTACCACAATCTATTAGTCAAACAGATCATTGATTTCAGCCCAGATTCAAGAGGCGGGAACTGGACTTGTTCATGAGATGAGCAGCCAGGAACGTGTGGCCTTCTTCAGTCTCTACCCATTTTCCTGACCAGGAAGGGGCACCCTGGGGATTTTGCAACCAAGCCAGAGCCTCTCCCCACATACAGACAGAAAAACAAAGGTCTAGAAAGATGTGGGAGTCACTCAAACTCATGTAGGGAAGCAGTGATAAGAGTCAAGATTTGATCCCAGATCTCTCCATGTAATTGTAGGTTCCTACAGTGGAGTCTTTTAGCATCATTTTTGCCACAGTAGCAATCCAAAGATTGACTTTAGCAACACTGTATCGAGCACTGTGAATGTAACAGAGAATACAGGAAGAAGAGCCCCTCTTGTTTCATAATCTAGTTCAGAAGACAAGATGGGTTTCAGCAGTGTGACCTTCAACAGGGCATTTTGTATCTCTACACACGAATGTCCGTGGGGGGTGGGGGTGGGGGGTGCAGGCGGAGCTGCTGAAATGAGTCCCAGGGAGAAGGGAGGCGATGTGCGAGAGACCTAGCACTCATTGGGCACCTACTGTGTTCCATCTCACTTACGCTCATGGCAGTTAAATGCTTATAACCACCCCTAGATGGGTACAATTGTATCATTTTACAAAGGAGGAAAGCTAGTACACAAGAGCAGCCGTCCTCACAGTGACTCTGTGCCAGACGTGATTCTAAGTGCTTTGCTTATTTTAACCAATTTAATTCTCACAGTCATCCCATGAGCTAGGTTTTATGAGTATCTCCACTTTACACGTGAGAAAAATGAAACTGTCTAGCAGGGAAGGGGAGTGTGTAGAAAAGCACAAAGAAGAGTAAGGGGGGAAAAGGCCATGCTAGATGTTTTCACAGAAATTTAGGACTGAAAGAGGGGCAGGGGTTTGTATGTTTGCCAGACCCTGTGGAGTGATGGCATCTTTTCAGGGGGTGAGTCTAATGTCAGAAACTGCCTCTGAATTCCAGACCCATCTCAGTCTGTCACACCTCCCTGCAAATCACAGGCTACATCCCCACCTCCTCTTCTCCTTTTTTTTTTTTTTTTTCCACTTTGACCTAAAAAGCCATCTGGCCTCCCAGATATTTGGAAGGACGAGAGGACCCCTGATTGTCCTGAGATGCTGAGAAGCAACAACAACAGCAACCAAAAATGCTGCCTTTTAAAAAGCCAAGATGGGTAAAGATACACATTTTCATGTATTATATGTCAGGCCCCTCTTTGGCACAACTCAGCTGCTGCTGCTAAGTCACTTCAGTCGTGTCCGACTCTGTGTGACCCCATAGACAGCAGGCCACCAGGCTCCTCCGTCTCTGGGATTCTCCAGGCAAGGACACTGGAGTGGGGTGCCATTTCCTTCTCCAATGCATGCATGCTAAGTCGCTTCCGTTGTGTCCGACTCTGTGTGACCCTATGGACAGCAGCCCACCAGGCTCTTCTGTCCACAGGATTCTCCAGGCAAGAACACTGGAGTGGGTTGCCAGTGGAAACTGGTATCTGATTCAGTTAAGGAGGGAGAGGCTGCTTCTCTCCATTCCTGGTGCCTTCCTCTTCCAGTGACTTAACTGGACTGTCATTAAAGGGAACGAAACTCAAGAGGAGCGAGGAGGACAAGTGAGGGGGATCAGAAGAGTGAGAAATCACTTGGAGCACAGCCCAGGCCCTGCTGACCCGGAGGCCCAGCCCTGAGCACTTCCTGGCCTCCTGCCTTCCTGGACGGGTGGAACAGGGCTGAGCTTCGGTGGAGTCTGGGGCCTGGGAAGTGGGTCTTCATTCCCAGAAATGGACTCTGCATTCCTACAGGTCAGCCACAGGGGGTGTGATGGATTCATGGTACCAGCAGGATAGGTTTTCTGTTTCATTTATCTTTTTTTTTTTTNTCTTTAGGATTGACTGGTTTGATCTCCTTGCAGTCCAAGGGACTCTCAAGATTCTTCCCTAGCACCCCAGGTTGCAAAGAAAACACCTTAAGATAAGTGCTCCAAGAGCTTATGCAGAAGCTGTGGGTCTTCTTAACACCTAACCTTAGAAGTCCCAGAACATCATTTCTACCACAATCTATTAGTCAAACAGATCATTGATTTCAGCCCAGATTCAAGAGGCGGGAACTGGACTTGTTCATGAGATGAGCAGCCAGGAACGTGTGGCCTTCTTCAGTCTCTACCCATTTTCCTGACCAGGAAGGGGCACCCTGGGGATTTTGCAACCAAGCCAGAGCCTCTCCCCACATACAGACAGAAAAACAAAGGTCTAGAAAGATGTGGGAGTCACTCAAACTCATGTAGGGAAGCAGTGATAAGAGTCAAGATTTGATCCCAGATCTCTCCATGTAATTGTAGGTTCCTACAGTGGAGTCTTTTAGCATCATTTTTGCCACAGTAGCAATCCAAAGATTGACTTTAGCAACACTGTATCGAGCACTGTGAATGTAACAGAGAATACAGGAAGAAGAGCCCCTCTTGTTTCATAATCTAGTTCAGAAGACAAGATGGGTTTCAGCAGTGTGACCTTCAACAGGGCATTTTGTATCTCTACACACGAATGTCCGTGGGGGGTGGGGGTGGGGGGTGCAGGCGGAGCTGCTGAAATGAGTCCCAGGGAGAAGGGAGGCGATGTGCGAGAGACCTAGCACTCATTGGGCACCTACTGTGTTCCATCTCACTTACGCTCATGGCAGTTAAATGCTTATAACCACCCCTAGA
This sequence comes from Neotragus pygmaeus, assembly GCA_006410875.1. Lineage (NCBI taxonomy): Eukaryota > Metazoa > Chordata > Mammalia > Artiodactyla > Bovidae > Neotragus > Neotragus pygmaeus. The sequence goes on along the minus strand of SJYV01035399.1, from coordinate 5,990 downwards.
TGGGTACAATTGTATCATTTTACAAAGGAGGAAAGCTAGTACACAAGAGCAGCCGTCCTCACAGTGACTCTGTGCCAGACGTGATTCTAAGTGCTTTGCTTATTTTAACCAATTTAATTCTCACAGTCATCCCATGAGCTAGGTTTTATGAGTATCTCCACTTTACACGTGAGAAAAATGAAACTGTCTAGCAGGGAAGGGGAGTGTGTAGAAAAGCACAAAGAAGAGTAAGGGGGGAAAAGGCCATGCTAGATGTTTTCACAGAAATTTAGGACTGAAAGAGGGGCAGGGGTTTGTATGTTTGCCAGACCCTGTGGAGTGATGGCATCTTTTCAGGGGGTGAGTCTAATGTCAGAAACTGCCTCTGAATTCCAGACCCATCTCAGTCTGTCACACCTCCCTGCAAATCACAGGCTACATCCCCACCTCCTCTTTTCCTTTTTTTTTTTTTTTTTCCACTTTGACCTAAAAAGCCATCTGGCCTCCCAGATATTTGGAAGGACGAGAGGACCCCTGATTGTCCTGAGATGCTGAGAAGCAACAACAACAGCAACCAAAAATGCTGCCTTTTAAAAAGCCAAGATGGGTAAAGATACACATTTTCATGTATTATATGTCAGGCCCCTCTTTGGCACAACTCAGCTGCTGCTGCTAAGTCACTTCAGTCGTGTCCGACTCTGTGTGACCCCATAGACAGCAGGCCACCAGGCTCCTCCGTCTCTGGGATTCTCCAGGCAAGGACACTGGAGTGGGGTGCCATTTCCTTCTCCAATGCATGCATGCTAAGTCGCTTCCGTTGTGTCCGACTCTGTGTGACCCTATGGACAGCAGCCCACCAGGCTCTTCTGTCCACAGGATTCTCCAGGCAAGAACACTGGAGTGGGTTGCCAGTGGAAACTGGTATCTGATTCAGTTAAGGAGGGAGAGGCTGCTTCTCTCCATTCCTGGTGCCTTCCTCTTCCAGTGACTTAACTGGACTGTCATTAAAGGGAACGAAACTCAAGAGGAGCGAGGAGGACAAGTGAGGGGGATCAGAAGAGTGAGAAATCACTTGGAGCACAGCCCAGGCCCTGCTGACCCGGAGGCCCAGCCCTGAGCACTTCCTGGCCTCCTGCCTTCCTGGACGGGTGGAACAGGGCTGAGCTTCGGTGGAGTCTGGGGCCTGGGAAGTGGGTCTTCATTCCCAGAAATGGACTCTGCATTCCTACAGGTCAGCCACAGGGGGTGTGATGGAGTCATGGTACCAGCAGGATAGGTTTTCTGTTTCATTTATCTTTTTTTTTTTTACTAAATTATAGTTGGTTTACAAGATTATGTTAGTTGCAGGTATACAACATAATGATTCAAATATGCATATGTGTGTGTGTGTGTGTGTGTGTGTATGCAGTAAAGTATCTGCCTCCAATGTGGGAGACCTGGGTTCAATACCTGGCTTGGGAAGATCCCCTGGAAAAGGGAAAGGCTACCCATTCCAGTATCCTGGCCTAGAGAATTCCAAGAGTCTGACTTCCACTTCACTTCACTTCATATGTGTATATAGACACCACAGAAGCCTATATACTTACATATTTGTATATGTGTGCGCTCAGTCACTCAGGCATGTCTAACTCTTCTGCAACCCCATAAACTGTAACCCGCCAGGTTCCTCTGTCCATGGGATATCCCAGACAAGAATACTAGAGTGGGTTACCATTTCTTTCTCCAGGGGATCTTCCCAGCCCAAGGACGGAACCTGTGTCTCCTGCATCTCCTCTATTGGCAGGCTGATTCTTTACCACTGCGCCACCTAGGAGGCCTATATTCAAATTATTTTCCATTATAGATGATTATAAGATATTGAATACAGTTCCTTGCTACACATATTATTTTAGTTAAAATTTCTTATGAAGCTGAGTTATCTGGTTATTAACACTCAACCTTTGCTCTGTGATGTAGGTACAGTGATTGTTCCCACTACTTAGGGATGAAGAAGTTGTGTCTTTTCCCAAGCAGGATAGTTTTGCCAATATCCAAATTAGGAAAAATGATGCTGTACTAAAAATCTTCATAAATATACATGTTATGTAGAGTAAAAAAAAGAGGCAAAGCATCTTTTTGGAGACTCTTTCAGAGATGCTTTGTCTGGGAAATAGGATTTAAAGGGTGAAAGTTTAGTCGCTCAGTCGTGTCCAACTCTTTACGACCCCACAGACTGTAGCCTACCAGGCTCCTCCATCCATGGGATTTTCCAGGCAAGAGTACTGGAATGGGTTGTCATTTCCTTCTCCAGAAGATCTTTCCCGACCCAGGGATCGAACCCAGGTCTCCCATATTATAGGCAGACACTGTACCGTCTGAGCCAGCAGGGAAGTCCATAAAAGGGTGAAGCATCTCTTATATGATATCCTCGTCAAAGCACTTTCAAACAGGTCCACAGACAGAGATTTTTCTACATGCACCACCATCAGTAATACGAGTACTTATAACATTGATAAAGAAACCAATGCGGTCAATAACAGCATCCCTTATGGAGATACATGTAGAGAATATGTGCATGCTGATTATGCGCCAGGTCCTGGGATAAGTGATTAAAATGCATCATCACGGTGAGTCCTCCCAGCTGCCCAGTGTGGGGAGCACAGTCACTGCGTTCGTCTGGTCTGGTGGTTGTGTATGGCTGTGAGAGGGCTGAGTGATGCTTCCGAGTTGTGGTACTGAAGAAGACTCTTAAGAGTCCCCTGGACTGCAGGGAAACTGGGCTGGTCAATCCTAAGGAAATCAACCCTGCATATCCATTGGAAGGACTGATAATGAAGGTAAAACTCCAATACTTTGGCCACCTGATGTGAAGAGCCAACTCACTGGAGGGGACTTTAATGCTGGGAGAGGCTGAAAGCAAAAAAGGAGAAGGGGGCGACGGGATGAGGTGACTAGATATCATTACCAACACAATGGACACGAGTTTGAGTGGATTCCCAGATGGTGGAGGATCGGGGAGCCTGGAGTACTGAGGAGAGGCGGACATGATTTAATGACTAAACAACAATAACAACTTTTCCATGAGAGAAGGGATTCCGAAAGCACGGGAAATGCGACTAAGTCCAACCATCCAGGCGAAAGCAGAGCAGAAGCTCAACCCAGGTCTGTCTGAATCCAAAGCCACCTCTTATGTCATCAGATGGCAGTTTCCCGAGGCTGAGGAGAGTTCAGATAGTATTTTCAAAAGCAGAGACGTTACTTTGCCGACTAAGGTCCATCTAGTCAAGGCTATGGTTTTTCCAGTAGTCATGTATGGATGTGAGAGTTGGACTGTGAAGACGGCTGAGCACCGAAGAATTGATGCTTTTGAACTGTGGTGTTGGAGAAGACTCTTGAGAGTCCCTTGGACTGCAAGGAGATCCAACCAGTCCATTCTGAAGGAGATCAGCCCTGGGATTTCTTNAAGGTCCGTCTAGTCAAGGCTATGGTTTTTCCTATGGTCATGTATGGATGTGAGAGTTGGACTGTGAAGAAGGCTGAGCACCGAAGAATTGATGCTTTTGAACTGTGGTGTTGGAGAAGACTCTTGAGAGTCCCTTGGACTGCAAGGAGATCCAACCAGTCCGTTCTGAAGGGGATCAGCCCTGGGATTTCTTTGGAAGGAATGATTGTGAAGCCTAAACTCCAGTACTTTGGCCACCTCATGCGAAGAGTTGACTCACTGGAAAAGACTCTGATGCTGGGAGGGATTGGGGGCAGGAGGAGAAGGGGACGACCAAGGATGAGATGGCTGGATGGTATCATGGACTCGATGGACTTGAGTCTGAGTGAACTCCGGGAGTTGGTGATGAACAGGGAGGCCTGGCGTGCTGCGATGCATGGGGTCGCAAAGAGTCGGACACGACTGAGCGACTGAACTGAACTGAACTGAGGAGAGTGCCCCAGGGATCAAGAAAGTGTCCCCAGGTCAGGGAGCATACCAGCAGGGGCACTTCCTTCTCCTCGTCCCCCTTTGGTGCCTCAAGTTCTCATCCTCATCTGCATCTGGGAGGTCTGGAGGAAGAGAAAGGGAATGGGTATTGGAAGGCAGGGGGTGGGGGGTGCGGGTCAGAGGAGATTTCCAAAGAGGAAGATTAGAACTGTGCCTCTTGACTCAATGACCGCCCACAAGGCTCAAACTGTGGCAGGAGCGGGGCGGAGGGCGTGAGAGGAGGGGCATCGTCCCTCAGCCGGAGCTGTGCTTCTGCATCTCCTTTTGTGAATTTCAAGTAAAGCTCCCACCCCCATTCTCTTAATAGGTATGGGGGTGAACAGGATGCAGGATGGGGTTTTCAAGATTATAATGTGTGGCATTCTCACAAAGCCTGTGCACCCTTTTATGACATTAAACATTTTATTTCTCCCATGGCATTTGAAACCATCTCTGTTTTTTTCCCCTTATTTTATTTGTTTGGGATCTAGCTTTGCTAGGTCTGATGGTATTTCTGGTAAGCTGGTTTTATTGTGTAGAAGTCATTATCTGTTAAAGTCAGGGGACAGCCCTCGCCCTTCCAAAGTGATGAGTTTTACCCTTTGCTTCCTGGAAGGATGGTGTTGGGGAAAAAGAGCTCTAAACTGGAGACAGGGAATAGCAGCTGAAATTCTGATTCTGCCACCTGTTAAGTTCAAGTGTGGAATGAAGCCTTTCAGGGCAGATGCTGGTCATCTGTGTGGACTTCATGCTGGAACCAGAAAGGGAGTTTGGGACCAGCCTGGAGAGGGGCCGGAATTGCTAAAGGCCTTTCAGTTCCTGAGATCTCATGATATTTGTTCCCAGAGGGCAGTGACTCTAAGGTTGGAAAGTTCTGAGGGCAGGAAAGGGCAGCGTGCTATAGAGGGGCAGGGCTTAACTCACTGGCTGATGGGGAAAACAAATATACGGGGAAGGGGCTCTCGTCCCTTTCCTTCCCGTTTGTAGGTGTCTCTGGACACATGGTTGGCATTTTAATTTCATGAACACAAACACCTTTTCACCTTAGGAATGGACCACATGAGAGAATGCACTTATTTCCTCCTACAATCACCTGTTCCTTCAGGAGGTCACAGTTTCTGGCATCAGAAAAACTCACTGTCATTCACTAGCCAGGTGACCTTGGGACAGATTACTTACGGCCTCTGAGTCTTGGATTCCTGTTGAGTAAAATGGGGCTAATAATACCTGGAAAAGCTGATATTAGGACTGACTGAGATAATGCATATACAATGGGCTGGCTCCAGGCCCTATGTAGGCAGGAAGCACTATTGCTATTATTATTATTATTATCTGATATTTCGTGAAGAGATGATGAGGATAGTGGTGGTGGTAATGATGAAAGCTCCGGGTACCTGAGGGTTCGCTGCTTTCTGTGGCCTCTGACGTGGTCTCTTTATTGTACCTTTTACATGTAGGTAGGAAAACTGAGGCGGGGAGAACTTAAATAATTCACTCACATCCACAGAGCTCTGAAATTCTAGAGCAGAGGATTTCAACCAAGCATCTCCAGTCCAGAACCCTCATCCTGAACCAGGGCGAATTCTTCATAAACATCATGAGTAGTGGTTGCCTGATTTCTATGAAAGGGAATATTNAAATAATTCACTCACATCCACAGAGCTCTGAAATTCTAGAGCAGAAGATTTCAACCAAGCATCTCCAGTCCAGAACCCTCATCCTGAACCAGGGCGAATTCTTCATAAACATCATGAGTAGTGGTTGCCTGATTTCTATGAAAGGGAATATTGCATCATGTACCTTTGTCTTATTGTTGGCTATTTTGAGCGTTCCCCCTTTATCACAAACAACATGCTCTGAGCATTTTGGGGTAGATGGCTCCTTCTGTGCTTCATTTCTTCAGAACACATTTCCCAAAGTCTGTAGTAGAGTGAAAGTCGCTCAGTCATGTCCAACTCTTTATGACCCCATGGACTATACAGTCCATGAAATTCTCTAGGCCAGGATACTGGAGTGAGCAGCCTTTCCCTTCTCCAGGGAATCTTCCCAACCCAGGGACTGA
>SJYV01035396.1:189654-222057 GCA_006410875.1 Neotragus pygmaeus | reverse complement strand
AGTAAGCAGCTAAGTACAGCCCACGTTCAAAAAGAGAGCTTAACTCCTCCAAATTTCCTTTGCAGGAAAGAAAATCAAATAACTTGTGGATATAGTCTAAGAACAGCATAGCCTGTCTTTCAGATACAAATTATATACGTTGATCTCACCTGCAAAATACACTCATCCCCTTTCAGACACACCCACATTTAGTCCAAGCTGGCAATGTTTATTCCAATCCAGTTCTTCAAAAAACTTGCAGGTCTCCTATGAATCTTATTCAGTCCACATCATTATTCAAGAGCCAAATCTGCAAATCTCTTTACAGTAAGCCCTTCTCAACCTTGAGAGTCTGCTGAAGAGCAACACCCTCCAATTTCTTAGATGCTCCATTGTTTGATTAAAACTGTGAGGCAAACTAAAAATTTCACTAGAATTTTGTCTGCCTAAATGTCCTCTGAAGCGGCATCTTTGATCTTTATGAGATCTTAACAAGGGATTTGACAATAACATCCTTGGATTTATCTTTAGACCATGTTTTCCTGGCTGTGCCCTTTATGTGTCCTTTTGGATTTAATCTTTGCTACAAGTCATTTCTTAATTTAAAGATCACTTGTCATGTAAGAGGCCAGGAGTTTTCAAAACCATGAAGCCTTGATTGCTTTTAACTGTCTTTTTGGCTTAATTTGCATTTTACTATAAGCAGGAAGAGACCAGGCAATACTTTTAACACCCTGTATAAAAAATTCCTTAGACATCACCATTCATCAGGTGCTATTCTACTTTCCATATTACTTCAGGTGACAGTGTGGATAAGCCTCCTGCTATTGTGGGGTGTCATTGCCTTCTCTGATTCCATTACAAGGGGCTTCCCAGGTGGCTCAGTGGCAAGTATCCACCAGAGGCCAAGCAGGAGACACGGGTCTGATCCTTGGGTCGGGAAGATCCCCTGGAGAAAGAAATGACAACCCACTTCATTATTCTTGCCTGGGAAATTCCCTGGACAGAGAAGCCTGGTGGGCTACAGTCCATGGGGTCACAAAGAGTCAGACACAGCTTGGTGATTAAACCACCACTGCAGAAAAAGGGGACCAGTTCTCCCAATTTCCAATTGTACTTGCCTCATTTTCCTGCTAGTCTTCACCCACAGCCTCCTCAAAGTCTGTGGGGCTTCTGCTAACCATTTCATCAAAATTCTTCTAGCTTCTCCCTATTTCTCAATTCTTCTCCCTTCCACATTTTACATTCTTGTTATAGCATCCTACTTCCAAGGACAAAAATCTATTAGTTATCTGTTGCTTCATAACAAATAATCCCTAAGTTTAATGGTTTAAAACAATAAGCATTAGAGTCATTTTTATGGGTTAGGAATTCAGAAACCTCTTGACTGGGTGATTCTGGCTCAATAGCTCTCAAATGGTTGCAGTCATGATGTCAGAAGGGGTTGCAGTTGCACCTGAAGGCTTAATGGGGCTGGAGGATCTCTTCCAAGACAGTTATTTGCAAAAGGCTTCATTTCTTTGCCATGCGGGCCTTTCCTCACAACATGGTAGCTAGTTTATCCTAGAGCAAATGACTCAAGGGAGAACAAGGAGAAAGCCACAATGTCTTCTACGATTTAGTCTCAGAAGTGACAATTAATCACTTCTCCCACATTCTATTCCTTAAAATCAAGTCTACACAGCCCACACTCAAGGGAAAAGAAATTGGACAATGCATTTTGAAGAGAGGGTATCAAATAATTTGTGGACCTTTTTTAAAACAGACACAATCCCACCAAATCAGAGAGTCCTTGGGATTTTTCTATAAAAATCTCATGTCTTAGAGCTGATGAACTGAGAGAAAGAAAAGAAATGATCCTTTAATTTGCTGAATTAAAATACCATTTGCTGCTAAGACTGATGAAGCCAGGAGATGATTTATGAGCAAGGTTTTGCATTTCTTTTGTATATGAAACTTGAGTACTATTGTGCTTTCATCATCAAAATTCATGATCTTGGTCTTCTTTCTTGCCTTTGTATAAAGCCAAAAGAGAGACATTGGCTACTTTGACAACCTTAAAGTGGACGCCAGTAATATCACCAACAGTATGACCTTTGTGACCAAATCTGGCAACCAGAACGTCATCATTTTCCTCAATAAAATTCAAACAACCATCATTGGGTACAAAAAGAGTGATTTTTTTGCTATTCTTGATTAGCTGAACCCTGACACAGTTCCTGATGGCAGAATTTGGCTGTTTGGTTTCAACCCCTACTTTTTCCAACACCCTTGGCACCACTAAAAGAGTTGGCCCAAATGGGCTTTCTTGTACTGTTTAACATGCTACTTCTGGTCTCGTTGGTGGCTACAGAGCTTCCCGGCAGTCTGAAGACTGCGACACTTGCCTGTCCTGCCAGTGCCACGGGCCTGAGCGAAAGAGCTACATTTCTTTATATATTCTGGGATGCTGAAATTATTTTGTAATAAAGAATTACTAAGAGCCAGAGAAAGACAGAGATCAGGGTTGAAGGACGGGAGACTGAGAGCAAAGGAGTGAGACGGAACCTTTAATGTTGTTGGAAATATTTTGTATTTTGATGGTGGTGGTGATGGTCACATGATTTCATATATTGTTAAATATAGAAGAATTATACACTTAACACAAATGACTTTTATTATATGTAAACTGTATCTTCATAAAGCAAATTAAAAAAAATTTTAATACCATTTGAATTCACAGCTTTGCAAAATATGTGAAGGCAGAGTATTGATGGGAAGCAGTGAGACCCTAAATGCTAAACTGTGACCATATGGGAATGTTCAGATGGCTTCACATTCCCTCACCTCCCAACCCTATGAAAACATGTTCCTCAGATCTCCTGTTGCAGGGAGTACAAGTGACTGATGGACCCAGCTGCTACCCCTCAGGATCTTTCACCCTCTCACCAAGGTCGTGCTCTCTTGGGCTGCTCCCAGCCAATGACTGAGCATGCAGACCTACCAAGGCTGGCCTATTTTAGCAAAATGTGAGATGCCTCCTCTTGTCAATCTTGATTTGAGGTCTTCCCATTGGCCTGGCTAAACCTTTACTTGAATTGTGCTGGAATCAAAATTCTTCCTACTCAAGCCTTCTTTTTCCTTCCCTCTTTCCTTCCACAGGGAACACAGGTGCATCAGAATCTACCCCAGTAAATCTCTCAAACGTCTAATGCCATTTTGTCATTTGCTCCTTGGTAGACCCAATGGACAAGACTTTAAGCAAACCCTGGGAGATAGTGAAGGACGGGGAAGCCTGGCATGCTGCAGTCCACGGGGTCGCAAAGAGTCGGACACAATTTGGTGACTGAACAGCAATAAAGACCCAAACGAATGCAGCCTTCCTTGTCAGAAAATTTCTCCCTACTCCCCTCTGTGGTGAGGTTTTTCCCACGTTGCATGAAGACTCTTAAAATGGTTTTTGTGGAAATAACCCAGAAGGAGGTTGGGGTAGACAATTCTTTTTATTCTTCACCGCTAAGACCTTCTCCCCACCCCCAGCCACTGACTTGAATCCTACCATCAGTAGGAGACAGTTTATCCCAGCTCACAAAAGCCAATTATTAAATTTTCAAGAATTTAGTGAGCTGGTTGTTAAACACAGTCATTATTAAGACTTAAGGGGACTGCCGTGGTGGTCCAGTGGTTAAGAATCCACCTTGCAGTGCAAGGGACTTGGGTTCTATCCCTGGTCAGGGAACTAAGATTCCCACATCGGGCAGAGCAACTAAGCTTACATGCCATGACTAGGGAGTTCACGGGCATGAAAGTTCTGCATGATGCAACAAAGATCCCACGTGCTGCAACTAAGACCTGACGCAGCCAAAAATTAAATAAATTTAAAAAACTTAAATACACTTACAATTAAAATAAATTATATTAAAGCCAAATGGAATAAAACTCAAAAATTCATTACTTCCTGGCTATTGACCCCTTCTTTGTTAGTATCTGTGCTCCTGAGGTTATTTACATCTATTACACTTGGGAGTTGGAAATAACATATAATGACGTGCTACACACACTACTCTCTGGATTTTGGAGGCCAGATTTAGATGTGCTGTTTCAGCTCATTTCTTTAGTAATCTGAGAGGCTGCCAGCTTGGAGGGTTGCCTGAAGTGAGAGGAGGCTTTCAGATGGTCCAGAAATCTCTGCCCTCTGACCCAGAGAAGCCAGAATGCTTGAAGCACCTATGCCACAGAGAGCTGCTGAATGGAGCTTTGGCATGGCCAGAAAGGTGAATCCGAGCTCCTGCTCCCAGGGCTTTGCAGCTGAGCTATGAGCTCTGTGGCATGTAACCACGCTCCTTTAGAAGAACCAATCTCAGCTTGTTGCTTGGCACTGGCTCATACAGCAGCCTGATCATGAGACCTTAGGTAACCAAGCGACTGGTGCTCATCGTCAGCTGGGGGGTCATCTGATCCCCTAAGCCATAAAGTCAGCTAACATTTAGTGCGTGCCCACTGTGTGCCAGGCTCCGCTCTCAGCACTTTACTGCTAACATTCCTTTTCATCCCCACCCCAGTTCTGGGAGATGGTACTGTTACTATTGCTATCATCCCTACGTTAGATGAGAACACTGAAGCAGAGAGGGGAGAAGCAATTTGCCCCACAGTCATACAGCTAATAAGGAACGAGCTGGGTTTGAATCACGGCTTTCCAGCTGCAAAGTCCACAGATTTAATTACCAAATTATATTGCTTTTCGTAATTAGGTGACACTTTTCTATTTAGGACTGGGTTTGACCAGAAATTGAAGACACGGTGTGCCCACTCCTACCATACTGCCATCTTCCTCAGCCTATACGCCTCACCTGGGGATGTTCTTTAAGTCCGGGGAATGAAACAGACAACCTCCACAATATGATGGCAGCAGCCACAAGTGAACTGCCTTGATACTCTAGCCCAACTCAAGGGTGGCCCTGAAGAACAGCTGAGAAGAGGAATTTTCGAGCAGACAGAAATGTAAGCATTTCATCCTGTTGACCACTTTGTCTGAAAGGAGAAATGGCCTGAGGAGCATGTGCCACCAATTAATGGTCAGCAGCTGATGGCTTAGCTTAGAAGCCAGAGACTTGGAAGGATCATGAATGCAGGGCTGGTGACAAGGAGGTTTGGGTGAAGAGGTATATGGGGATTGCACAGAATGGATCAGAGTATGAGGGGATTTGGTTCTTTGGGAATATGCACCCAAAGGACTCCACTATAGAGGAAGCACTCAATAATCAAGGGAAAAGTTTAACCTAGCCTCTGCATGCCAGCCCCCTTCCTTCTCCCGGAGCACCAATGTTGCCCAGAGATGTCATAAGCAAAGGGGGCATGGAGGCAGAAATGCAGGCTCTGGATGCAATATCTTAAATTCCATTCACTAAGGTTGATCTCGGAGAAGGTGATGGCACCGCACTCCAGTACTCTCGCCTGGAGAATCCCATGGACGGAGGAGCTTGGTGGGCTGCAGTCCATGGGGTCGCTAAGAGTCAGACACGACTGAGCGACTTCATTTTCACTTTTCACTTTCATGCATTGGAGAAGGAAATGGCAACTCACTCCAGTGTTCTTGCCTGGAGAATCCCAGGGACGGGGCGCCTGGTGGGCTACCGTCTATGGGGTCGCACAGAGTCAGACACGACTGAAGCGACTTAGCAGCAGCAGCAGCAAGGTTGATCTAGCTACAGCTTCTGCAGAATAGTTGTCTGGCAATTAAAACCAAACGAGTCCCTGATATAAATTAGGCTTGAATGTAACAATGCCAAGAACAATGTGTCCAAGGAAATAAGTGAATTCTCTCCAGACCACCCCCAATACCTCCTCCACTCAACACGTGAAAGTCAGAATTATGGAACTGAATGCCAAAATCCTGCCCCAGCTTGCCTAGTACGACTGGATGCCTCCTCCTCTGGGCTTGCAGGCTGAGCAGCTCTCCCTTCGTGGCTCCTATGGGCTACAATGTGGGAATGTATGATGAGCTGAAACATCAAGGGAGTCTGGGAAAAGTGGCCTTGCCAGAAAAGCAACTAATTCTGGAATTGGATTTGCTTTCCTGCTTAACAAACTTCTGCCCACACTAATATTCACAGACTTCCTGAATGCTTATTCACCACTGTGGTATCCCACTCAACACTGAAACTCATTTCACAGCAATAGGCTGACAATATGGGCTCACTGCTTCTCTCATGTACTCCATCACCGTAGCATGTCTGGATACGTAAAGAGTCATTTACAGCTACAGGTTATTGAAATGGGACCATGACAGTCCCAGAGATGAAAGGTCATCCATCAGCCAGATATTTTGGATTTGAAGACACATACAGTAACTGATAAAACTTTGGGAAACAATATCCTTTTTGCATTTGTTTTTGACCACACCACGTGGCTTGCAGGAGATCCCCAACAGGGAATCGAACTCAAGCCCCCTGTATTGGAATTGTGGAGTCAACCACCACTAGACGACCAGGGAACTCCCCAGTACCCTTTTAATAAACTTTTGATTAAATAATCTAGAGAGAAAGATCTAGAAAGATGCATTCCAATGACTAAAGAGTGGTTATTGCAGACTCTACAGAAATTCTTTGTATTTTTTAATGTTCTTTTTGCTAGTCTATATTTCCTATTTTTCCTAACTAAGCATTAACATTCTTCATAAAAATATTTTTAAAATTTAATTTTAAAAATGTTATCTTGAGTTTCCATTAAACTTTATGATCCATGACCTTATGAGTATACATTTATTATCAAGACTTATATGACAAAAAATGGGGGAAAATTCTCAGTAAGCTGAATTCAAATGAAAGAAGATAATATTGTAAAGAAAGAGTAAAGGAGGTATTCATTGAAAGCAGGGAAAATAATACTCTGGAAAAATGCAAGAAAGTAATTCAGGTTTTTTATTTATTTTTACAAATAGTTGACATAACTATGTAATATTGACAATACTACACAAGTGTTAGAATACCAAATATGAATATTGATCTCATAGTTGATAAGATATATAAAATATTGATTAACTGAAGCAGAAGACCATTCTGAAATGTTTACAAGTATTAGTTATAAATTTTATGGATGTTGCCAAGTCAAAGTTGTACATTTGTGGGGGGACATTCATCATAAATTTTGTTTAATGTTCAACAAGAGAGAAATAGCTAAGTAAATGAAAACTGTCTAATTATCTTCCCAAGAGTTGTCTATGCTTGAGTTATTTTATAGGACTCTGGTTACCCTCACATTTATATTCCTTCTTCATATACATCTTCTCAAGGAACTAAAAAAAGAAAAAAGATCAGAGAAGCTAAAATTGGCAAATGAAAATACAGTCTGGTCAGAACCACTACCATACCTGAATTCACAATCTCATATTCTCCTGTATATCCTTATAGTACTCAACATCTGATGTTGATGACTAGACCATGCTAGATGGTGGACTTTGGAAGGTAGCTGGATATCATCAGAAATGCCTAGATTAATTCACACTCATTTTATGGCTAAGTCCAGCTCAGCCCAGCTCAGCACAGCCTTGTACTGCTCATCTCTGCTATTAAAGGCCTGGACCTCTGTGTAGCTGAGGGAATGAAGCTGTCAGTAATGCACTGAGCAGTTAATCCAGAAGCAGATACTGGGATGTGTAAGTACCTATGCTCATGTAACATATATATATGTGTATATACACAGTGTACATAGAAATTAGGGGAGTGAAAAGAGAATAAATGCTCACATATAAATTTAAATGATGACAAAGGATTATATATATAATAAGTCTACCATAATAGAGTTCCTCCTTTCTTTTAGTTGAAATCTTACTGATAAAATCAAGGATATAAGATATAAGAAAGGGAGAAAATATTCCAGGATTTTGACATGCAGGTGTTCGCATGGGACTCAGCTGTAGCCAGGGCATCATCTCTCTTCAGCTGATGCATCTAAAAGAGTAGCCAGTGATTCAGGCATGCTTCTTTTTGCCCAAAATTGAATTAAATGTTCATCAACAGAATGGATTAAATGGATAGGAGACAAAGCAAAATGAAAAAACAAATCTCTTGCCATTAAGAATATTCAGAAAAACTATGAGTCATCATAATATCAAGATACCCAATTGCAACATATNTATGGGCTCACTGCTTCTCTCATGTACTCCATCACCGTAGCATGTCTGGATACGTAAAGAGTCATTTACAGCTACAGGTTATTGAAATGGGACCATGACAGTCCCAGAGATGAAAGGTCATCCATCAGCCAGATATTTTGGATTTGAAGACACATACAGTAACTGATAAAACTTTGGGAAACAATATCCTTTTTGCATTTGTTTTTGACCACACCACGTGGCTTGCAGGAGATCCCCAACAGGGAATCGAACTCAAGCCCCCTGTATTGGAATTGTGGAGTCAACCACCACTAGACGACCAGGGAACTCCCCAGTACCCTTTTAATAAACTTTTGATTAAATAACCTAGAGAGAAAGATCTAGAAAGATGCATTCCAATGACTAAAGAGTGGTTATTGCAGACTCTACAGAAATTCGTTGTATTTTTTAATGTTCTTTTTGCTAGTCTATATTTCCTAATTTTCCTAACTAAGCATTAACATTCTTCATAAAAATATTTTTAAAATTTAATTTTAAAAATGTTATCTTGAGTTTCCATTAAACTTTATGATCCATGACCTTATGAGTATACATTTATTATCAAGACTTATATGACAAAAAATGGGGGAAAATTCTCAGTAAGCTGAATTCAAATGAAAGAAGATAATATTGTAAAGAAAGAGTAAAGGAGGTATTCATTGAAAGCAGGGAAAATAATACTCTGGAAAAATGCAAGAAAGTAATTCAGGTTTTTTATTTATTTTTACAAATAGTTGACATAACTATGTAATATTGACAATACTACACAAGTGTTAGAATACCAAATATGAATATTGATCTCATAGTTGATAAGATATATAAAATATTGATTAACTGAAGCAGAAGACCATTCTGAAATGTTTACAAGTATTAGTTATAAATTTTATGGATGTTGCCAAGTCAAAGTTGTACATTTGTGGGGGGACATTCATCATAAATTTTGTTTAATGTTCAACAAGAGAGAAATAGCTAAGTAAATGAAAACTGTCTAATTATCTTCCCAAGAGTTGTCTATGCTTGAGTTATTTTATAGGACTCTGGTTACCCTCACATTTATATTCCTTCTTCATATACATCTTCTCAAGGAACTAAAAAAAGAAAAAAGATCAGAGAAGCTAAAATTGGCAAATGAAAATACAGTCTGGTCAGAACCACTACCATACCTGAATTCACAATCTCATATTCTCCTGTATATCCTTATAGTACTCAACATCTGATGTTGATGACTAGACCATGCTAGATGGTGGACTTTGGAAGGTAGCTGGATATCATCAGAAATGCCTAGATTAATTCACACTCATTTTATGGCTAAGTCCAGCTCAGCCCAGCTCAGCACAGCCTTGTACTGCTCATCTCTGCTATTAAAGGCCTGGACCTCTGTGTAGCTGAGGGAATGAAGCTGTCAGTAATGCACTGAGCAGTTAATCCAGAAGCAGATACTGGGATGTGTAAGTACCTATGCTCATGTAACATATATATATGTGTATATACACAGTGTACATAGAAATTAGGGGAGTGAAAAGAGAATAAATGCTCACATATAAATTTAAATGATGACAAAGGATTATATATATAATAAGTCTACCATAATAGAGTTCCTCCTTTCTTTTAGTTGAAATCTTACTGATAAAATCAAGGATATAAGATATAAGAAAGGGAGAAAATATTCCAGGATTTTGACATGCAGGTGTTCGCATGGGACTCAGCTGTAGCCAGGGCATCATCTCTCTTCAGCTGATGCATCTAAAAGAGTAGCCAGTGATTCAGGCATGCTTCTTTTTGCCCAAAATTGAATTAAATGTTCATCAACAGAATGGATTAAATGGATAGGAGACAAAGCAAAATGAAAAAACAAATCTCTTGCCATTAAGAATATTCAGAAAAACTATGAGTCATCATAATATCAAGATACCCAATTGCAACATATATATGTGTATATACATATATATACACACACAAACACACAATCTCCTTGGCAAGAATATATATTAATATGTCTGCATGAATATATATATACACACACATAATTATACTTAAGCTAAGAATAAGTTTGCATGTATTATATAATCATCTATAAAATTATATAATCATGTAAAATATATACACATATTTTATATATTATACATATAAATATACTTATGTAGGCGGTATATGCAAATGAGGCAGTTATTATGAATACTTAAATGTTATTTATTACATTACTACATCTAGTAGGCCTATAGTTGATGCTCAGAGCTAAAGGACAGATTTCATTCCTAGTTCTATAAGAGTCTTTTAGCCCATTGGTCTATGTCACACACTAGACTTTCCCCCCACATCACCTGATTTAACTCTGAGTCAGTCTGTATCTAAGCTTGATCAAAATACCCATTTGCCAGTGTGTTGTTCAGTCGCTCAGAGGTGTCTGACTCTTTTGCGACCCCATGACTAGCCTGCCAGGCTCCTCTGTCTATGGGATTTCCCAGGCAAGAATATTGGTGTGGGTTGCCATTTCCTTCTCCACCATTTGCCAATCAGTATAAGTTATCGTTTGTTCTATCACTCTTGGAAAAAAGAAATCCAGTATCCTAGTTCCAGGAAAGTCTATCATCTTGGCTGCACGACCTCCTAAAGACTCCTCAGGCCGAGCGTACACAGAGGACGCCGGACAAACTCAGAACTCAGCAGCCCTGACTCAGGCCCCGGGCCGGCCTGGCTTCCTGCCGTGGTGACAGGCTGGTCTAGGGACAGAGCTCCAGGCTGCCGGCCCTCCTGCTCAACGGTACCAGCCTCCTGCCCCACTCTTGCCATCTTCCAGGAGAGTCTCCACATGGGAGGCAGCAAGGGGCAGCTGCACAGGTGCACGGAGGGGGCAACACAAAGTGAGAAAAAGACAGAAGAGCCCTCAGGGATGCCCAGGAAGCGACCTTTTGGCCTAGTCTGCATCCTCCTGTACCCTGCATTGCTGTTCAGTTGCTCAGTCGTATCTGACTCTTTGCAGCCCCATGGACTGCAGCACACCAGGCTTCCCTGTCCATCACCATCTCCCGGAGCTTGCTCACACTCATGTCCATCCAACCATCCCATCCTTTTCTCCTCCTGCCCACATATAGCACAATAGTAGTACTGTGACTCCCAGCTCCAGTTGGTCCTGACCCCAGCACGGCTCCTTGACCTTAGAAGTGGAAGTGAGGGAGACTTAACATTCCTGGAGGATTCAGTCTTTTAGCAGCATCCTCTCGCCCTGCACACAGATCCCTTTCATTTGGTCCCATTAAGGCCAAACCCAAGGAAGGTGAGTCAACAGGAAGCAAACAGGCAGAATCAAAAGGGCAAAACAACAAACGCCATATGTGGGCCCCTGTCTGGGGTAAGCATGCCCTTTCTCCAGGGCTGAGTCCTGGTGTGCGCCTGGAAAAGAAGTATTTCATCAGGGCACTGACCCCTCGCCCATTAGCAACCGTGAGCCCCTAAGTGGGTCTCTCCGAAATGACCCTTTACTCACACTCGGCATCCTGTAGCCCCTGCTCAGAATAAAATCCTTAAAGGCAACAGCTCCATGAAGATCTGCAAATAACTCCTCCT
The DNA here is from genome assembly GCA_006410875.1 of Neotragus pygmaeus. NCBI lineage: Eukaryota > Metazoa > Chordata > Mammalia > Artiodactyla > Bovidae > Neotragus > Neotragus pygmaeus. Next base: position 210,383 of record SJYV01035396.1, on the reverse strand, counting down.
GAAAGAGGGTCCACAGTTTAAAAAACAGTCAGCTGTCAGAAGCTTCATGTCATACTTGTCCTAATTAAAAGCACTGAGCCCTTTATCAAGTATCTCATTTTAAACTACTTCCTTCTCATGTGGGAATATGTATATAAATAATGTTCAGAAGTTGATGACCACAAAGGTTTTCAAAAGATACCCAACTTTCCTTTCCCTGGTCTTTTTCTTACTCTTGCATTAAGGATAAGCAACACATTTTATCAATTAGATAATTATTGACCTAGGATGTCTAGACTCTATTTGAGATTAATAATTGTGATACTGTCATTTATGATGTGCTATGCTGTGCTTAGTCACTCAGTCATATCTGACTCTTTGCAACCTCATGGACTGTAGCCCACCAGGCTCCTCTGTCCATGAGGATTCTCCAGGCAAGAATATTGGAGTGTGTTGCCATGCCCTCCTCCAGGAGACCTTCCCAACCCAGGGATCGAACCCAGGTCTTCTGCACTGCAGGTGGATTCTTTACCGTCTGAGCCACCAAACAAGCCCATGATTTATAAGAAGAAGTATGTATTTGGCCTTCTTCCCATTCTTGGCACAGAGCTCCTAAAAGCCTTGAAATTTCTTAAGTGATAAAAGCCACAGAGATGAGTTTTTCCTTATTTATAACAAGCACCTTTCAGCCACATCAGAGTTTATCTTAAAGAGGTCTTTTTGGAAACCCCCTAGATAGCTACAAGATGGGGGAGGGTTGTCAGGGAAACCAACCATGCAATTAGAGGGTTGGCTTTCAGCTCCAACCCCAACCTCCTGGGAGGAGAAGAAGAGCTGGAGTTGAATTAATCAGGAACAGCCATTGATGTAATCAATTAAAATCGCTCAGTCATGAGCTCAACAGGCTCCTCTGTCCATGGAATTCTCCAGGCAAGAATACTAGAGTGGGTTGCCATGCCCTCCTCCAGGGGATCTTCCCAACCCAGTGACTGAACCTGGCTCTCCTGCATTGGAGGCAGATTCTTTACCATCTAAGCCACCAGGGAAGCCTAGTATAATGAAGCCTCTGTACAAATCTAAAGAAGGGAATTTGGCAAGCTTTCGTGTTGGTAAGGATGTGAGGGTACCTGGGGAAAGTAAGGGAGCTCTGGGTCCTGCCCACATACCTTGCCCTGTGCATCTTTTCCGTCTGGCTGCTTTTGAAAGTACCTCTTTATAATAAACTGGTAATCTTACTAGCTTGTAAGTAAACTGTTTTCCTGAGTTCTGTGAGCTGTTCTTGCAGACGATCAAACCCAAGAAGGGGGTCATGGGAACTTTTCATTTAAAGCCACTCAGCCAGAAGCATGGGTGACAACCTGGACTTGAGACTGGTATTTGCAGTGGAGGCAGTCTTAGGGTCTGAGCCTTTAAACTGTGGGATCGGATGCTGTCTCCAGGTAGGCAGTGTCAGAATTGAGGACAATCGTAGGACATCCAGCTGGTGTTGGAGAATCAGAAAACTCCTTGGTGTGGGGAAAAAAAACCTCAGCACATTTCCTGACTAGAACTGAGAGTGGTAGAGGAAGAAATGGGAGTGTTTTCCTACTCAGTATATATCTGCAAGTTTTAGAATTAACTCCAAAGGGCATGATTAAAAAAAAAAAAAAAAAGATTTGATCCAGTCCCAATGTCTTCAGGGTATTCATGCATTCATTTGGTTTTTCAATTTATTTGAATTTAAAATCTTGATGTAGAAGTTTTTATCATTGTAATTCAGTTCTTTAAGGCCATTTCACTTTCCAAATGAATTCAATCAAGAATAGTCAAAACTCGTGTTTCCAGCAAGACAGCCATGCCCTCATGGTGACTGGCCCTAACCAGCACACAATTGCATACATGTCTTGTGAACTGAGGTGCATAGCCAAGTGGTATCACTTAAAGTACACAAGATATTCAGTCTTCAGGTACAAAAATCATTACAGAACAATTCCATTACTTTGAATCCTTCCTGTGTCTAAACTGCCTGATAAACAGTCTTTTACTGTAATAGTTCTATAAACCACATTTCCAAAATTTAAGTATTATTTCTTTTTCATGAGCTGACTGTAACTATTATCACAAATGTCTTTACTGGCTTTCACCATTAAGATAAATCTTTTTGTAAAATTATTTAAGTCTTTAAGAATATGTTTCTTCGGACAGTAGTTAAAACTTCACCTTTCAGTGCAAGGGGGTGATAGTTCAATCCCTGGCCAGGGAGTTAAGATCCCACATGCCTTGGGGCCAAAAAGCCAGAACATAAAACAAAAGCAATATTTTAACAAATTCAACAAAGATTTTTAAAATGGTCCACATCATAAAAAAATTTTTTTTAAAAAAGAATGTTTCTTAAAAGAGAACTTCTAGACACCTTAATCAAAAGTTTCATTACTATTTTTATTTTTAAATATTTAACTCATTGAGGGTGTTTAGTTATTTTTTGAAGGTGAACTGGAACCGTTTGTCATATGTTCAGTCAGTCAGTTCAGTTGCTCAGCCATGTCCAACTCTTTGCGACCACATGGACTACAGCATGCCAGGCTTCCCTGTATCCCCAACTCCTGAAACTTGCTNGTTATATGACCAGCCGGTGTGAGAGACAGCACTTAGGATGGCATCTGACACATACACAGGACTCAGTGAGTGCCAGTCCCCCTGCTTGATCACTACCATTGCTATCAAACTCTATGGACCTCAGCTTCCCAGTTTGTAATAGAGAATGGGACAAGGTCATTTCTGTTTGTACTGCTTTTATATATTCCTGCAGAAAAATAATTCCTAGAGAACCCTTCACAGAGTAGAGTCTCAATAAATATTTGCTAAGTTGGATTGGCATATCTAAATAGCAGGCCAAATCCTCAGTGGGATTGTATGATGTGGAAGCCCTGACAGGATTGAATTGCAAACTTTAAATGCTTTCCTATTGCTTCTGCTTATTAGATGGGAGGGAATCTATAATCATTTGGGAGAGAAAACTGTTTTTAATGGAAGCACTCTTTGGCCTGACTCCTGAAGTTTCTTTTGCAGTTATAGATTGCTGGCTACCACAGGCAGACAGAAAACTGACCAGTTTTTGCAGCTCCAAATTGAGAAGCAGATTGATTCCTGGGATACTGGAATTATTTCCATGACCTCAGTGGCTTGTAGTCCTCAAGCTACTGACAGGGGGCTTATTCAGTCAGAGCTGACGTGTCGAGAAGGGAGTTGTCCTGGCTGTGACATGTCTCTGCATTTGTAACATGTATGATGATACTGTCCAATTTTTCCTACACATTTGTCCCCCTCCACAAATGTGAATTGCCAGTTGCAATTGCCAGCACCGCCAAGCTCCAAGTGGTCTTCACACACAAATGAAATATCCCTCAAATGCTAGATTCTTAAGCTCAAGGTGCTGAACCAATATTTTCTCAGATATAGATTGCTGATGTACTGTGGTGACCAAATAACATCAGGTATGTAAGAGAGATAAATCTGAATCCACTGTGAGCGACTAAGCTTGTACACAAACAATAGAAAGTTTGCATCCAATAAGGCGGTAGCTTAAGATGAAAAAAAAAATGGCTACATGTCACAGGAGAGTGTAGGGTGCTGGGTTATCACCATGAATGAGAAATAAAGTAACTGATATTCAAACACCAGAAGTGCATGTATGTGTGCGTGTATGTGCCTGTGTGTTAGACCACTTCCTTTCTTGCTGGCAGACACACAAGACCTGAATTCTATTCTCTAAGTGGCCCATTTCTGGCAGGGCATGGTTGGTCTGAATTGAATGCTTGGTTTAAGTCATCTATGTGTGATAGATATACGTACATTTTTCATCCTGCCACATTCACTTGTGGGTCTGAGGCAAATGAAATGACTTTTTCCAGCAGGTACCATTCAAGTCTTCCAAGAGAAGATGATCAAAACAGCATGTTTCTCTCTCATTCTCTGTTTTTCCATTTTCGTTGCATTTTACATTTTAGCTTTAAGAACACATCCATTCTCATTACCATGCTAATAGCCAGTGTCTCTCCTCTGTTGAGTTGTTTGATTTTACTCACTGTGGGCAGTTCTCTGTAAGACAGGGTGAGCATCTCAATTCTGCAGTCACGAAACTCCATGCATGTGTTCCCCTAGTATGAATTGGCTGAGCCCCAAACCCACAAGTGCAGACTGCCCGTTCACTAATCATGGTACCAAATGGAGTTTGCTCTGATTTGCTTAATCACTCAGCTATAAATGAATCCTGATGAGAAGCTGAGTTTCCATCCAGAATTATTCCCCTTCTCCTGCCGAAAGGATAGTAAAGTGGCCATTTCTTCTCCACAGCAGACCCGGAACAGTTTGCTGATGGTTTCATCCATCTCTACTGCCTGATATTTTCCAGATTTGGAGACATTACAGCCTTGAGACTGTAGTCACCATTACCCAGGGACACTTCTCCAGTTCTCTCTCTGCTTCAGTGGAAACATGAGGATAAACACAACAATCCATCCCTCCCTTCTTTCTGTCTCACTATCCTAAGAAAGTTAGTGTTAGTTATTCAGTCATGTCCTGCTCTCTGAGACCCCAGGGACTGTAGCTTGCCAGGCTCTCTGGCCATGGGATTTCCCAGGCCAGAACAGTGGGGTGGGTTGGGCATTCCCTTCTCCCAGGGATCTTTCCAACTCAGGGATCAAACTCGGGTCTCCTGCATTGCAGGCAAATTTCTTTACCATGTGAGCCACCAGGGAAGCCCTAAGAGTTCCCTAAAAATTTTTGATGAGGATCAGTTCAGTTCAGTTCAGTCCAGTCGCTCAGTCGTGTCTGACTCTTTGCAACCCCATGAATCACAGCNTCTCTTGCTTTTTCTATGATCCAGCAGATGTTGGCAATTTGATCTCTGGTTCCTCTGCCTTTTCTAAGTCAGCTTGCACATCTGGAAGTTCTCGGTTCACATACTGTTAAAGCCTGGCTTGGAGAATTTCGAGCATTACTTTGCTAGCATGTCATGTGTTAAACTCACATAAATTTAGATAGGCAGCTCCAAAAACTGTATGACAAGAAACTCTGCCTAATATTATTTATTTTGAAGCTTATATATAAGCATCTTGGGCTCATAAATTCATGTCATGTTTCCCATTTGAAAATAAGAATTTCATACCCAGTTCCAGAAAAGATAAAATACTTTCTGCCTCAGCTTTCCAAGCAAAAGGAGGCAACTGATGAGGTGACTTCTGAATGAATGAGTAGCCAAACTTTTATAGCATTTTATGTTTTTGAAATGTTTTCAAAATGTTATCTGGGAGAAGTTTTGAATCTGCTGAGAGGATCACAAATATTCTCAGCAGAGTCCTGTATAAGCATTGCATCAAAATTTCCAAAATTTCACTATAGTGAGCATCTTCTTCTATTAGGTACTTGCTCACAAGAGATGGGCAGGCACAAAGCTTATCTACAGTAAAACCGGAACATATCCTTGTTGTGTGTGTGTGTTGCTTTGTGACATCAAAGAGTGCTTAACCTTTGTCCCTTTTCTCTCAGAGAGATCCTGCAACTCTGCCGAATGGCATAAAAGTTTTTTTTTTTTAATCACAATTTTAACATTCATTCATTGCTGATAAAAAAAAAAAGCCTCACATTTTCACTCAAAGAGAACTCATGACATTATATCCATTCTCAACTGAGATGGTCCTACCAAGTCACATCACCCTTTGAGCAACCAATTTATCCATGGACTCAAGAAGAGTAGGAGGACAATGAGTGGTTGCCCCATCTTTAGAGACATTGTGTCTAGCATGAAGCTAGGAGATTTCAAGTCTTGCTTATTACATAATCCTCATAAAATGACTTGGCTTTCTCACTGTCAAATTCAANGGACTCAAGAAGAGTAGGAGGACAATGAGTGGTTGCCCCATCTTTAGAGACATTGTGTCTAGCATGAAGCTAGGAGATTTCAAGTCTTGCTTATTACATAATCCTCATAAAATGACTTGGCTTTCTCACTGTCAAATTCAATATGCAAGTTATAAGACTTTCAGCAGCCTCTGAATTACTCCAGAGACTCTGACTTCACTATGAGGTGGCAGTTGCTCCGGGTCAGATGATCAAGGCTCAGCATACACACATACCTGCTTCTGTAGCTCCTTTTTAAAATTCTCATCTTGAGCTTTACGTAAGACCTTGGGGTCAACCAAAGGCTCATCAGCTCTTTGCTTTTTCCACAACTTGGGGTTCAGATACCATGCTCCATATCTCATCTTCACCCACTTTGGTTTATGAGGTTTCTGTACAAATAACACAATTCCCAATTTCATTAGATTGTTTGCTTTGTCATTTCAATAAATCTAAAATTAGACTTGTGAAAATGGTAGCATTTATTTTTAATTTATGCTTACTCCTTTCCAAGGCATTTTATGAAGTGTCAGTAGGCTTTGATTTTACAAACATGAAAAGTTTACGACTGAGAAAATAATGCGGTGGGTAAACATGGCCTTCGATTTAGACAAACCTGGGCTTAAATCCAGCCCTCTCCAACTTAGTAGCTATGAGACCATGGACAAGTTACTCAAATTCTTCATTTGTGAAATAGAGATAATAGTTATCTACCCCATAGGGTTATTGGGAAGAAAACATGAAAGAACTAGGTAAAACAGCTAAAAATCGAATATTTCAATGAAGGGTAATGATCTTCAACAATACTCAATCAAAATAATGTTATTAGCCTATTACTCCAGCTCTGTGCTCAGCTTTGTAAATGGTACACTACTTTTGATCCAAATACTATCCAACACCAATCTCTTGTCTCTTTAATTGAAAGAGAGAAAGGGGTAGAAGAAGAGATGTCGTCTTTCTTTCCCATGACTCAGTGTTACAACAAAGAGGGAAAGTTTCTGGACAAATATAAAGAAAAGAAAGTACAGAGTATTGTAAAGTCAAATCAAAAAATAAATTAATTAATTAATTAAAAAAAATAAAAAATAAAATAAAAACCAAATTATTTCCAAGAAAAAAAAAAAAAGAAAAGAAAGTAGATCTGCCTGGAGCAGACTGTAGGAAAGAGGATTCCCTGGAAATGAGCTTGAAAGATCTGTGGGTTGATGGGAATGTCCTACCATGGGGTTGCAGTGATGGCTGCACAATTCTTTAAATGTGAAATCATTGAACTGTGCACTAAAATGGGTGAATACCTCAAAAATACATGTGTAATGTAAAATGTTGACTATTTCAGCGTTATGAAATAAAGTCTTCATGTTGTAAAAAAAAAAAAAATGAAATGAAACTTTTCTTTCCTACTAACAAGCAAGAGAAACAAAGGAAGGAGTTAATAGCCATAGAGACAACATGCCAAGTCTGTAAAAGTTAAGCAATTGCAGTTTTAACTGTTACTAATCTGTAGAATATGCAACTAGATCTGTCCTTCACAAAGTTAATTCCTTAATCACTTTCTGATTTGATGTGAACTGTATCCTTTATGTGAATTGTATCCTGCATCTGGCATTTTCTCCTCCACACTCTCTGTAGCATTCTTCATTTCAGGAAGAAGGTCATCAGTTGATAACTTTGGAGGGGAACAGACCCAGTTACTGAGCTTCCTGATGCCAGCTGTGGCCCTTTTGAAATTTTTGCAGAAGAAAGAAAAATACAAGACCTTCACTGTTTTCATCCTTATTACCTACCCTGGCTATAAGTCCTGATTCTAAGACCTCTCCCTATTTCCCAGGAAGGAGGGCATGGCTTCTGAGGCACTTGCCTCCCATGTTCCCTCTTTGCTTGGCAAAGAAATAAAGCTACCCTCTTTCCTCCAAAACTCTGTCTCCATATTTCTTTTTCGTATTGGTGCACAGAGGGCCAGTATTTTGGCAACATCAGGAGTTCATCTGTTAGTTCATAGCCCAGTGCTGTAATGCAATACCCACTCATTGTCTCATCATGAAAGGATATCTAATGTTTGCACAGGACTAAGAGATATGAAACACAAAGATCCTGCTCCTCCCTCTTCTCAGGCTTCCCTGGTGGCTCACATGGTAAAGAATCTGACTGCAGTGCAAGAGACTTGGGTTCATGGTAAAGAATCTGCCTGCAGTGCAGGAGACTTGGGTTCAATCCCTGGGTTAGGAAGATCCCCTGAAGAAGGAATGGGTACCCACTCCAGTATTCTTGCCTGGAGAATTCCATGGACTGAGTCCCTGGGGTCACTCATATCTAAACTATGAGGTGGAATGTATGGGCCTTTCTAGAGTCAAGCCAGAAACACCTGCCTGAAGAAGACAGGATGGGACCAAACACACAGGAGGGAAATCCCTTCTCAGAGCTGGATTCAGCGTTATGAGTTCCATTCCAAGCCTCCTGACCACTTTGTTATTTCTAGAGCACCTGTCACACTGCTGCCTCAGTGCCTTTGCATTCACTGTTTCCTCTCCATAATGCTTTTCCCCAAGACATCCACATGGCTCACTCCTTAACTATTTCAGGTCATCTTTTCAGTTGTGTCTTCCCTGACCACCCAGTTCAAAAACTGTAACCCCCATCACAATACTGCTTGTCTTCTTTCCCTGACTCACTTTTCTTAACAGCAGTTATTACCACTAGATATGCTAAATATTTTCTTTTTTTTCTTTGTGGCTGTGCTGGGTCTTTGTTGCTGTGAGTGGGACTTCTCTAGTTGCAGTGAGCAGGGGTTACTCTCTATTAGCGGCATGCAGGCTTCTCATTGCAGTGGCATCTCTCGTTCAGAGCATGGGCTCTAGGGTATGCTCAAGCTTCAGTAGTTGAGGTTTGTGGGCTCAGTAATTGCAGCTCTAAAGTGTAGACTCAGTAGTTGTGGAGCATGGGCTTAGTTACCCCACCGTATGTGGGATGCTCCAGGATCAGGGATCAAACCCATATCCTCTGCATTAGCAGGTGGATTCTTAACCACTGGACCACCAGGGATGTCCTAAATATTTTTCTGATTGCTTATCTCACCTCTCACCTTCTAAAATGTAAGCATCTGAGACTGGCATCTAAAACAATACTTAGGACATAGTCGGTGCTCATTAAACATTTGTTGGATTAAAATCAGGTCTCTTAAAAAATAATAAAATAAAATTAGGTCTCTTAACTTAGGCATTATTGACATTTTGAGCTGGATAATTCTTTGTGGAGGGTGGGGGGAGGGTGCTGTCTCATGCACTGCAAGAGGTTCAGCAGCATTCCTGGTCTCTACCCACTAGATGTCTGTTGCTTGTCAGTCACTAAGTCCTATCTGACTCTTTGTGACCCCATGGACTGCAGCACACCAGGCTTCTCTGTCCTTCACAATCTCCCTGAGTTTGTTCAAACTCATGTCTGTTGAGCCAGTGATGCCATCCAATCATTTCATCCTCTATCACTCCTTTCTCCTCTTGCCCTCAATCTTCTGCGGGAAAAAAATTAGAGGATTTAAAGACTTGGCAATAGAAACACAGAGAGAAACGAGAATCAGAACTGAACAGAGCAGCCGTAATCTATGAGACAACTTCGTGCAACCTAATTTACATGTGATTGGAGTCCTGGGAGGGGGTTGAAGGAAAAAACATTTGACCATGTAATAGCCAAAATTTCCCCCAATAGTTGAAAACTATAAACTCACAGATCAAAGAGGCTTAGTAAACCCCAAGCATAAAAAAATATGAACTAAATACCAATGTGTATAATAATCACACTACTCAAAATCAGTGACAAAGATAAGAATGACATAAGATTTAAACAACACAACCAAGAAGACAGTGGGGTGTCTTTAAAGTACTGAAAACAAACAAAAAACTTTTGAATCTAGAATTCTATACCCATAAAAATACCTTTTAAAATGAAGGCAGAATGAGGATAGCTTCAGACCTAGGAAAGCTGGGAGAGTTCATTGCCAGCAGATCTACACCAGCTGAGTGTGATGTGTGTATAAAGTGTTAGTCACTCTCTAGTCTCTGGCTATTTGTGACCCCATGGACTGTAGCCTGCCAGGTTTCTCTGTCCATGGGATTCTCCAGGCAAGAATATTGAATGGGTTGCCATTCCCTTCTCCAGGGGATCTTCGCTACACAGGGATTGAACATGGGTCTCCTGGATTGCGGGCAAATTCTTTACAGTCTAAGCCCCAGGGAAACCCGGATAGAGGAGATATCAAAGAAAGATATTAAAGGAAGTCCCTTAGGCTGAAGGAAAATGATAACTTGTGGAAATCTATTTGAACTTTTGCACAGTGATCCTCCATCTGCCAGTCAAAAGTTCAATTTTGGCAATAACCACCATGCTTTATAAAGCAGCATTTGTGCAATTATTTGTAAATACAGGTACTTGAGCAATTTCATTCAGCCCAGATTCAGAACAAGCAGTGGTTTAGGCCCCATGTGCCTGAACCATGTGGATATAATTTGCCTGTCCAGGATCATTTTATACTTTATACTTTAGAAAGATGAGTGGAAAATGGAAAATTTTAAGTGCTGATATTGGTGACAGAATGCACAGTTTTCATAAATTTTATGCAACAGAGTCAAGGGTGGAAAACATCATGAGTGTAAAACTAGGTCAGCTGATTATGTTCAATTATAAATGGCAAAGTTATTATGTCAAAAATATTGGAAAAATAGCAACAAGCCTGGAGTAGGGAATGGTAACCCACTCCAGTATTCTTGCCTGGAGAATTCCATGGACAGAGGAGCCTGGTGGGCTACAGTCCACGAGGTTCGCGAAGAGTCAGACACAACTGAGCAACTGAACACGCACTTAGTATAAAAGACAGAGGGTGGTTATTATCTTCACTTTCAGAGAAACAAACTGTATAACCGCCTCACCCCACAACTCCCACATAGGCACTGGAATCTGTTGTCGGACTGGCACGATTTGACTTGTATATATATAGTTGCACTAACACATTGTATAGAAAGGTTCTTAGGGGTTCATAGTATTTCCTTTTGGAACATAGCCTGCTTTTGCTACTGTTTCCTTGTTCTGTCTTCACAGGAAACTGGTGCTGGGAAACTGAGTGATTTGTTAATTATCAGGCAAGCATGTAGTCAAGAATGATGGTTTGTGGTCAAAAACACCACCATAAAAATTCAAGAATTCTTTGGATAGGAACAGTGTCCCCAGTCATTGACTGCAGCATTTTACTCTTGTAATAGTAAACACACATGTATAGTTCTACTGACTACTGGAATTTCAACATGTAAAATGCATAAGTTTCAACATATAAAACAATCCGATTGTTTCAACACATAAAACACGTAAAAAGAACTAATGACTCTTCAGATATCACCAATAATGCTAAATGGCATGCCTTGTTTGTTTAACTGACTTCATTAGACGTAGTAAATATTCACTCACTTAACACATTTATTAAAATTTTTAACAAATATTAAACATCAAAGAATTTTTCAAGAATTTTACTAAAAAAAGGTCAGTGCCTTCTGAAGTACCCAAATTCAAGAACATTTTACATTTGATATAATTTAATTTTCTTTGACTCTCAGTCTTCTCCCTTTTTTGCAATTACCTGTGGTTTCCGAAGTCTCTGCTCACAGTCTAGTTTCTGGAACAACTGTGGTTCCTGCAGTTTATTTAGCCCACTCCTTTTCTTTAGCTCCAGAGGAACCTGGCTGGGTCTCATTGTGTGGATCATATTATAGCATGGTTTGCTCTGATAGTTAATGTCAAACTGTCTCAGGATAAACTCCTCATCAATGTTCAGGCTCCCCTGGAAGAATGCCACAGGGCATGAGTCAAGGACAAATGTCGAAATGTTTCTTCTTCTTTCTTTAATCCAAAGGAGGTGTTTGCCCATGACTGGAGAAGAGAGAGGTAGTTTAAAAAAGAGGTGGAAAACGCTCTTGTAGGAGACAAGAAGGATTTAGGGTCTGGAGAGTTTTGTCAGTGCATTGAAACAACTTAGGACCTATAAGAAGCAGGGAGTCCTAAGGGAAATAATGGGGCTGTGGAAAATTCAGTCTGTTTGATCAAAAGCAAACATCTCTAACACATTATAAGAGTGGCATCTCTAGAGGTAATTTCCACACACATCTATAAATGTTAGTGTTTGATCTGCTCATAGCCATTATAAGGTTATAAGGGAAGCTGCCCTGTTTCAAATTCCTATTGAAGCCATGATTTGTGCACAGAACACATCTCTTTCTCTTCCCTCAGCCAAAACTGGGAGGAGCAGAGATGGGCACATTTAGAGTGCCTAATCATCCACAGGGGCTTCCCAGGCGGCTCAGTGATTAAGAAAAAAAAATACCTGCCTGCCAATGCAGGACCCACAGGAGACGCGGTTCAATCCCTGGGTCAGGAAGATCCCCTGAAGGAGGAAATGGCAACTCACTTCAGTATTCTTGCCTGGAAAATCCCATGGACAGAGGAGCCTGGTGGGCTACAGTCCATGGGTTGCAAAGAGTCAGACACAACCGAGCAATTTCCCAGCACGCAAACATCTGTAGGCTGATCGTGGATGTATGATGTGACTAAAAGATAGTTTACATTTGAAGGATAGTAGAATATAGCATCCCAAAATATGCCTCTGGCCCAAGGGTTATTTTGAGCTGCTGATTTTGAGAAACAGCAGTCAACACAGGAAACAATCTAGAAACAGAGTAGAAATCACCCTTTAAGTAAAATTTACATTAATTAAAAAACAATCTCTGTTTGTAAGTGTGTCTTCATCTCCATTCTAGGAGAAAAAGGAAGACTCTAAATCATACTATCAATGTAGAAGGCACTCATTTAAATCTGCTCAACAAATCATAATCCTGTTCTCTTTTTCCTGGCCACCTCCCCAGTTACTGACTCCCCATACTTTTATCTCTTTTGTCTTTGGCTGAAGATGATGTTTGAGCCTGAATTCTAGCCCACCTAGGAGAGTTACTCCTTTTTCCCTGGGTATCTCCCATGTATACATGAGGTATACTTGTTAATAAACTTCTGTTTGCTTTTTAGTTGTTAATCTGTCTTTGGTTATAGAGATCCTGGAGAGGACTTAGAAGAGTAAACAGAAAATTATTCTTCCCTCCCCTACAGAGTCAACACAATCCCACTTTGGAATATGTAAGTTGGGGAACAAAGAGGATGAGGTCATTAGCAACTAAAGCTGATGTTGAAGTGAAACGTACAGAGAGGGATCATTAAATAGAGTCAGGGGTATAAACTCAGCTGAAATAATATTGAAACAGAAACCGAACAAGCAGAATCAATGAGGTAAAAAACAAACAAACAAACAAACACGGAAGGAAAGCGCAAACTAGTGCTATGGAGAAAATACCACAGGGCGATGTAATAGGGACCAAAGTAGTGTGACAGAGAAAGATGCGACCTTGGTCATAAGGGAGTGAAGATGAGGCTGGTCACCAGAGCACCTAAACTATTATCCTAGGGTTCCTTAAGTTTCCTGCTGAAAGAGGAATAGTCTCCAGCAGTAGAAATGGGAGAAGAGGAAGAGCTGGAAATCAGGGAATCCCATCCAGCCGGACTGTAGACAAGCAGTAGTAGACTGGGCATCAGTGGGTAGAGTGCTTTCTTGTCCAGCATCCCTAGTCCAGGCACCCTCTGGGAAGCCTCCCTCCACCACTCTCAGTCAATCTGTTGCAGAAGGCTGGACATGCCCGTCTTTTGACCTCAAGGTAAGACATGTGACCTGGGACTAGCCAATAATCATATTCCATCTCCTTACTCATAGTGGATAATTCACGCGTAGGTGTGACCCAGGGTTTTCCCCTATGAGATAAAGGTTAGAGTGGTGGGATTTAAGTTTTGAAAATTTAGTGACTACTTTGGCATCTCTTTGGAGAGGGCAATGGCACCCCACTCCAGTACTCTTGCCTGGAAAATCCCATGGACGGAGGAGCCTGGTGGGCTGCAGTCCATGGGGTCGCTAAGAGTCAGACACGACTGAGCAACTTCACTTTCATTTTTCACTTTCACCCATTGGAGAAGGAAATGGCAACCCACTCCAGTGTTCTTGCCTAGAGAATCCCAGGGACAGGGTAGCCTGGTGGGCTGCTGTCTATGGGGTTGCACAGAGTCGGACACGACTGAAGCGACTTAGCAGCAGCAGTAGCAGTTGGCATCTCTTAGGGAAAGACTACAGGAAAGTGTAGTCAGATAGAGGGGAGCAGCCAAGTGATAGGGAGAGTGCCTAAAAACATTTTAACACCCAGATACAGCTGTGCCTGAAGCTCCTAGGACTTCTGGATGATTCCCTTTTCTTCTTTAATCTAGTCTGAATTATACCATTTACCAAAGAATTAGTCCTAGGTAATATATTGACTACAGCTGACTAACGCACTCAAAAAATGAGGGTGGGGGATGGAAAATTCTAGAAGGTCTTAAATCCAGGAAACAGCATCAGGAATCTAGACATCTAAGGGGACTCAAGGACAGGAATAGGTACTAAGGAGGGCAAGATAACTGAGTCAAAAGTCTCTTCATGTCAAATACTTTTTGTAATGACTGTAGTCAAACATAGCTTCCAAAGTATTTAAATATAACCAAGAAAGATTTATATGATCTGAAGAGAAACCCGAGTATGCTAGAAAAGATTGAAGGCAGGAGGAGAAAGAGATGTCAGAGGATGAGATGGTCGGATGGCATCATCAGCTCAATAGACATGAGTGTGAGCAAGCTCCGGGAGATGGTGAAGGACAGGGAAGCCTGGCACGCTGCAGTCCATGTGGTCACAAAGAGTAGGTCACGACTAAGCAACTGAACAACAACAACATAACCAAGAGAAATGAGTTGAAGGAGTGAAGGATACAAAACTCCAGTTACAGGATGAATAAGTTCTGGGGAATCTAATGTAAAGCATAATGACTATAGTTAACAATACTGGATTACATACTTGCACGTAACTATGTACATTCTTATGGTTACAGTGTTAGTTGCTCAGTCCTGTCCGACTCTTTGCCACCCCATGGACTGTAGCCAGCCAGTCTCCTCGTCCATGGGATTTTCCAGGCAAGAATACTGGGGTGGGTTGCCATTCCCTTCTCCAGAGCATCTTCCTGACCCATGGATAGATCCCAGGCCTCCAACATTTCAGGGAGACTCTTTACCTTCTGAGCCACCCAGGAAGCTCCAAATTTAATTTTGATGAGTAAATAAACCTCAAGTGTTAGTTGCTCAGTTGTGTCCAATTCCTTGGGACCCAGTTGACTGTGACTTTTGTCCACAGAACTCTCCAGGCAAGAACACTGGAGCGGGTAGCCATTCCCTTCTCCAGGGGATCTTCCCAACCCAGGGTTCGCACATGGGTCTCCAGCATTGCACTATATGCATGTATAAAATCACCACACTGTATACCTTAAACTTATACAATGTTATATGTCAATTATATCTCAATAAAGTTGAGGAAAAACAAAGAGCCACTTTAAATAATACATGAAACAACAGCAATATGACATATAATCATTTACGCATTGGCTGCAAGCTTGCAAACTTTCCAGAAATTTCACCTACAAGAAACATTTTAATTTCACATGGTGGGAGAGTCAAAAGATGCCTTTATGACTTTGTCTATTTGACTTAGAGTTATCCAAATGCTGAGCAACTAACACTTTTTTTTTTTTTTAACAAAAGCAACTTTGAGTTCAAATTGCAAAAAGTAGGTTGTAAGTATTACTAGTAACTTACAAAGGTGGTAGCCCAGTTGCAGAAGTCGCTAACTGCTTGGCGAATGTTTTTGTGAAGAAGCAGACCATCCTTTTGGAGCAAACCTGTTTCACTTGGCTTCCTTTCTTCATAAAGCCATTGGCATGGATGTGACACAGGAGTCTTCTTGGGACTAAAGATAATGAAATCATCAAAGAATTATAATATAAGATGCCATGAGTCCAGGTGGATTTCAAATAGTATCTTGGGGAGGAATTCATAATTGCATGTATTTTTAACAGTCTCTTGCAAGCTCATACAAATTATGTGTCAATATTTTCAAAGATCGTGTTCTCATTATCAATATCATAAAGATAATATACTATGCTATTCAGAACAATTAAAGTTGAGGTAGAATTTTATCATTGCAAGTTAACTGTTTTATAATTATGAGTACCATTTATTAAGACCTGTGTCAGGTAAAAACGCAGATTATAGTGACTGGAATCTTCCAAAGTCTTAGACAATCTTGACAAGCAGGAAACATCCTGGCTTCTCTTTCCTTCAGCCTTAAAATTCAGCCTATTAGTAAATCTGGTAGATTTTAATTCTGTCCCCTTCTCTGGCCTGTCATAAAATGTATCTCTGCATCTTTCTTAAGGCTCAACTGCCAATTCCTAATCCATTCTCTACACTGTAGCCAAAACTGTCATTTCAATATATAAATTCGGTCTTATCAAATGCAGCTACATTTCATCCTAGATTAAACCTCTTCAACAGCTTCTTTTTAAAAACTGAGATATAATTCATACATCATAATATTTACCATTTCAAAGTATACAATTCAGTTGCTTTTATATATTTACAAAGTTGCATGACCATCACCACTAATTTGGAACATCTTCATCACCCCAAAAGAACAAGCCCCATAGCCATTAACAGTCACTATTTGTCTTCCCTTCTCTACCATTCTCCTTGCTCTTAAACCACTAATTTACTTTCTGTCTCTGTGGATTTGCCTGCTCTGCATATGTCATCTGAATGGAACCGTACATAACATTTTTTGTCTGGCTTCTTGCACTTAGCATAATGTTTTCATTTCATAGATGCTGTAGCATGTATCAGCAGTTTATTCCTTTCTACACTTGAATAATATTCCACTATATAGACAGACCATATTTGTTTATCCATCAGCAGTTGGTTGATGGATATTTGACTTGTTACCACTTTTTGGCTATAATGAATAATGCTGCTATGGATATTCAGGCACAAGATTTTGTGTTCACTAGCTTCTTTTACTTCTCCAATAAAGACCTAACTCTTAACTCAGCTTTCAAGACTCTTCATGGCCTGCTCCTTGCCCATCTCTCCAGATTCTTCCGGAATTACCACCCTTCCACACTCTCTGAGTTCCAGCCATAGTGGCCTTTCCTCAGTTCCATGAATTCATCATGCTTCCAGCCAACCACAGGGCCTTTGCACATGTTATTTTATCTGACTGCAATGCTGTCTCCAACCCCTTACCTCCCTTATGTCTCAACATATTTTCCCTTTCTCAGGGAGGCATTTGCACATTCTGTCCCCAGAACCCACAGTTTATTCAAAGCAACTTGTACCTTTCATTCATAGCACTTATATATTAATTCATCCACTCAACAAATGTTTATTAGGCAACAACTAAGGCTTCCTTGCTGGCTCAGATGGGAAAAAATCTGCCTGCAATGCAGGAGACTGGGTTTGATCCCTGGGTTGGGAAGATCCCTTGGAGAAGGAAATGGCAACACACTCCAGTATTTGTGACTGGAGAATTCCATGGACAGAGGAACCTGGCAGGCTAAAGCCCATGGGGTCAAAAAGAGTCAGGCTGAGTGACTAACACTTTCACTTTCATGTGCCAGGTACTATTCTAGGCATTAGGACTCAGCTGTAAATAAAGTTAAGAACCAGGACTTCCCTGGTGGTCTAGTGGTTAAGAATCTGCCTGCCAGTGCAGCGAACACGAGTTCGATCCCTAATCCATACAGATCCCACATGCCGGGAAAGAACTAAGTCCATGAGTCATAACTATTGAGCTTGTGCTCCAGAGCCCAGGAGCCACAACCGCTGAGACCTGAGCACCCAGAGACTATGTTCTGCAGCAAGAGAAGTCACTGCAGTGAGAAGCCAAGCTCTGCACAAAGAGTAGCCCTTACTTGCTGCAACTACAGAAAGTCTGTGCAAAGCAGGGAAGACCCAGTGCAGCCAAAAGTAAAATTAAATATTAAAAAGCATTTTCAAAAATAAATAAAGTTAAGACCCTGTCCTCAGTCGTGTCCGACTCTTTGCGACCCCATGGACTATACAGTCCATGGAATTCTCCAGGCCAGAATACCGGAGTGGGTAGCCTTTCCCTTCTCCAGGGGTCTTCCCAACCCAGGGATCAAACCCAGGCCTCTTGCATTGCAAGAGTATTCTTTACCAGCTAAGCCACCAGGGAAGCCCTTACAATTGATAGGGAGACACAGCAAAGAGGTAAAAAAATATGTGTGCATGGTGTGTGCTGCATTGCTTCACTCATGTCTCTTTGCAATACTATGGACTGGAATCCGCCAGGCTCCTCTGTCCATGGGATTCTCCAGGCAAGAATACTGGAGTGGGTGGCCACACCCTTCTCCAGGGGATCTTCCTGACCCAGGGACTGATTCCTTGTCTCTTAAGTCTCCTGCATTGACAAGTGGGTTCTTTACCACTAGTGCCACCTGGGAAGTCCCAAACAGATATGTGCCAGGTAACTGTAAGTGATTTAAAGAAAAATAAACCAGGGCAGGAAGGATGGCGAGTGATGACAGGGGGCTGTTTATACAGAAAAGGCCTCTCTACTAAAGTAATATTTGAGCAGACCCAGAAGAAGAAAGGGACCAAGCCATGTAGATATTGAAAATGCAGCTACTAGGCTGATAAGAACAGCATTGCAAAGGCCCCAAGGTCAGAGCTGAGAATATACGAGAAATACAAAACGGCCATTGTGACTGGAGAGGCGTGATTAAAAGATACAATAGTAGAGGATGAGGGCTAAGAGATAACCAGAACCTGATCATAAGGGACGTGAGAGAGGCAAGGATAAGGACTTTGGATTTTACTCTGAATGAGTAAGCAATTAGAAAATTTTGAGCACAGGATTGATATTGTGTGACTTAAGTTTTTTGGGTTTTGTTTTACAGAATCACTTTAGCTACTGTGCAGCAAATAAAACAGGGCACAGTTTGGGGGCTGGGTGGAGGCCATGAGATTAGTTAGCAAGCCATTCCAAGAACCCAGGCAAGAGACGATGGCACCTCAGAATAGACTGACTGTAGTAAAACAGACAACATTCCAGATATATTTCGAAGGTACAGGCATTAGGATTTTTTTTGGCAGATTGTAACCACTGTTTAAAAAGTCACTGAAAGAATGGATGCTAAGTCACTTCAGTTGTGTCCGACTCTGTGTGACCCCATAGACTGTAGCCACCAGGCTCCCCCATCCCTGGGATTCTCCACACAAAAACACTAGAGTGCGTTGCCATTTCCTTCTCCAATGCATGAAAGTGAGAAGTGAAAGTGAAGTCGCTCAGTCATGTCAGACTCTTAGCGACCCCATGGACTGCAGCCCACCAGGCTTCTTCGTCCATGGGATTTTCCAGGCAAGAGTGCTGGAATGGGGTGTCACTGCCTTCTCCTAAATTATTCCTGCTGCTGCTGCTAAGTCGCTTCAGTTGTGTCCAACTCTGTGCGACCCCATAGACGGCAGCCCATCAGGCTCCACCATCCCTGGGTTGCTGCTTACTGATCTGGAGGAAACAGAGGGGGAGTAGGTTTGGGGAAGAAATTAAGATTTCAGCTTGGATTTATCAAGTCTCAGATGCCAGTTATATGTTCAGAGGAAAATGTTAAACAGTTTCTTGTATTAATCTTTTTTTGTTTGGTTGGTTGGTTATTCACCAAACTACTGGTCTCAATCATGATGAATAAAAGGGCTTCTACCATAAATAATTTAAAAAGCCATTCTGGGCTAATCAAAACCATTCAGGTTTTCAGCGGTTTTCTTCTCCCACAGCTCTCCTAGAGTAGTGTAGACACAACCGAATTCCCTCCGTTGCTGATAATTTGCATCCATTTAATGAAATAAGGGGCTTCCCTGGTGGCTCAGATGGTAAAGAATCTTCCTGCAACGCAGGAGATCCAAGTTCAACCCCCAGGCTGGGAAGATCCCCTGAATAAGAGAATGGCTACCCACTCCAGTATTCTTGTCTATAGAATTCCATGGACAGAAGAGCCTGGCAGGCTACAGTCCATGAGGTGGCAGACAGTCAGATAAGACTAAGCAACTAACACTTTCACTTTCAATGAAATAAAGCCTTCCCTGGTGGTTCTGTACCAAGGAATCTGCCTGCCAATGCAGGAGAATGGGTTCGATCCCTGGATCAGGAAGATCCCCTGGAGAAGGAAGTGGCAATCCACTCCAGTATTCTTGCCCAGGGAAATCTCATGAACAGTGGAGCCTGGTGGGCTACAGTCCATGAGGTCGCAAAGAGTCTGACACAACTGAGCAACTAAATAACAACAGACTAAACAGTACTCAGAGCAGGACCCAAGGATCCTTTCCCTCCTTCTCAGGAACTTAACTACTTTTGCTTCTCTTAATTATTGTAAAGATTCTTCAGTTCAGTTTAGTTCAGTTCAGTCACTCAGTCGTGTCCAACTCTTTGTGACCCCATGAATTGCAGCACGCCAGGCCTCCCTGTTCATCACCAACTCCTGGAGTTCACTCAGACTCGCGTCCATCGAGTCCGTGATGGCATCCAGCCATCTCATCCTCTGTCGTCTCCTTCTCCTCCTGCCCCCAATCCCTCCCAGCATCAGAGTCTTTTCCAATGAGTCAACTCTTCGCATGAGGTGGCCAAAGTACTGGAATTTCAGCTTTAGCATCATTCCTTCCAAAGAAATCCCAGGGTTGATCTCCTTCAGAATGGACTGGTTGGATCTCCTTGCAGTAAAGATTCTTAATTAGTCCTAAAGTAAAGTGAAGAAGAACTAAATAGCCTCTTGATGAAAGTGAAAGAGGAGAGTGAAAAAGTTGGCTGAAAGCTCAACATTCAGAAAACTAAGATCATGGCATCCAGTCCCATCACTTCATGGCAAATAGATGGGGAAACA